>BLSH010370704.1:522648-534821 GCA_018402905.1 Glandirana rugosa | reverse complement strand
ACATGTGCCAAACGGCTAGCCCCTCAGGCCCACCCGCCACTACATTTGCCCAGTGTGCAGTTAGCGAGATATAGCGTCCCTGCCCATGCTTACTGGTCCACGTATCAGTGGTTATGTGGACCTTGCCACAGATGGCGTTGCGCAGTGCACACTTGATCTTGTCCCCGACTTGTTTGTGCAGGGAAGGGATGGCTCGCCTGGAAAAGTAGTGGCGGCTGGGAACCACGTACTGTGGGACAGACACCGCCATCAGGTTTTTAAAACGGTCCGTGTCCACCAGATGGAAGGACAGCATTTCAAAGGCCAGGAATTTTGAAATGCTGGCATTCAGGGCCAGGGATCGCGGGTGGGTAGGGGGGTACTTCCTCTTTCTCTCCAGTGTTTGGGAGATGGAGAGCTGTAAGCTTCCATGGGACCGTGTGGAAATGCTTGGGGACGGTGCCGGACATGGTGGCGTTGCTGTCACATCGTCTGTTTGCTGGGTGGCAGGTGACACTGGCATAGTAAAGGTGGAGGAAGAGGCCGAGGCAGCAGCAGAAGAGGACGCAGGAGGAAGCCGAGACCTTTCTTGGATTTTGAGGTACTTAGTCCACTGCAGCAAGTGGTTTGCATTTAGATGCCTGTTCATGGAGGTTGTGCTCAGGTTTAGAACATTTGTGCTTCGCTTCAGCCTCTCATTGCACAGTGTGCAAACCACTTGTGTCTTGTAGTCAGCACATTGTCTGAAGAACTGCCACGCCAGAAGATGCCTTTGAGCTGCCTTTGGTGTGCTAGGTCCCTGGGTGCGGTGGGTAGTAGCAGGCATACTGTCTAGGGGATGCTCGCTCCGCTTTTGCAACCTGCTTCCTCTTTTGCTGTGCTGGTGCCTCTGTGCGACCACCACCTCTTCCTCCAAACTGCACACGTCACTCGCACGACCTTCATTCCATGTGGGGTCTAGGACCTCATCATCCTCCACATCATCTTCCACAAACCCTTCACCACTGCCCTCCTTGTCAGTCTGCACACTGTAGAAAGCCGCAGCAGTTGGCACCTGTGTTTCGTCATCATCACAGACGTGCTGCCGTGGTGTTTCCATGTCTTCATCCTGAACCAGAAGTGGTTGGGCATCAGTGCACTCAATGTCTTCCACTTCTGGGCCAGGGCTATGTGGATGGCCCACGGAAAGCAAAGCAGCAGAGTCGTCAAAAAGCGACTGCTGCATGACTTAAGGCTCAGACTGCTTGGCTGATTTACAAGGGGCTGAGGTGAAAGACAGATGGCAATGGGGTTCAGGTGCCAACTCTGAGATTTCATCAAGGGGCCAGGAGGGAGACAATGAAGGAACTGGAGGCATTGTCAGCCACCCAATCTACTATCGTCTGTACTTGTTCTGGCCTCACCATTCATTGAGTGGCATTCGGGCCTACCATATAACGTTGAAGGTTCTGTCTGCTACCTGAGGAAGGTGTTTCACTTGTGCGTGTAGCTGGCACAGATTGACCACGTCCTCTCCTTTCAACAGGAGCTTCAGCAACACAACCAGCAGCACCACGTCCCTTATTTGACGCTCTCCTCATTCTGGACACAAATATACTATGTAGCACTATTTATTAATACAAAAAAAAAAAAAAAAGAATAAATTCTTTTTTTTAAAATTAAAGAAAATTGTAGATGCACTTTTTGTTTTTGTGCAAGAAATACACCGCTCACACCAGCAGCAGGAACCTCTCCCTACACCAGTATAAGATTTTAGAACAATAATCTGTCTTTCACAGCACCGACAGGAACCTGTCCCTACTGCAGTATGAGATGATTTTAGAACAATAACCCTGGCCCTAATGCAGTAGTGGATGGTTTTAGAATGATTACCTCTCCCTCAGAGCACCAACAGGAAACTGGCCCTAATGCAGTAGTGGATGGTTTTAGAATGATAATCTCTCCCTCAGAGCACCAACAGGAACGTTTCCTTAATGCAGTAGCTGATGGTTTTAGAATGAGAATCTCTCCCTCAGAGCACCAACAGTTAAGTCTCCCTAATGCACTATAAGATGGTTCTGAACGCTAATGTCTCCCTCACAGCAGACAGGAACATCTCCCTAATGCGCTACAAGATGGTTCTGATACGCTAATGTCTCCCTCACAGGTCCGCAATGAAGGTCTCCCTAATGCAGTCTGAGATGGTTGTGAACGCTAATCTTTCCTTCACAGCAGCGGCATAAAGCTCTTCCTACTCTAGTCTGAGACGATCTGAGACGCGGCGCTACGTGACTCCAGCCCCATATAGAGGCTGGGTCACATGATGCACTGGCCAATCACAGCCATGCCATTAGTAGGCATGGCCGTGATGGCTTCTAAGGGCAAACTAGTGAAAAGCTTGTTGATTGGCTGCCCAGCAGCTATAGAAAAGGCGCCAAAAATACCTGAATATCGAACCCGATCTTTTTTTTTTTTAATGTCCGGAATCGGGTTCGGGGCACGGACCCGAATTTTACAGTCCGGGTTTGCTCAACTCTAGTGCTAAAGACTATGCTGGATTACAAAATAATCCAACAATACTATCCACAGCCATACAAAGGACCCACACTATATTGTATGTATCAAGATGCATCTGATACAAATTAAAGACATGAGTTATTTATGGCCATTTTCTTCCCAACACATTACCCATATTCCATAGAATTTCAGATTTAAAACCAAAATAATTCTTCTTAAAGTGAGTGATTTAGTTATGAGTTAAGAAAAGTTATATGGAATTTTTTTCAAATGTGAGTTTTGACTTTGACGATCATCTAACCAAAGCTTTTGGCATGTAATAACTACTTTAGTATGCATGTGTTATGTACGTATTCTAGTACACCCTTTGAAGGACAGTAATGTCATCCACTAGCCTTAGCACGCCACTGACAGCCTGAGCCAGCTGCTCCCACTCCCTTCACAGTCAGGCGCTCCAGTGAGCACTGGAGGGGCAGAGCAGAGAACCGGTGACAGACAGACTGAAAACGGAATGGTCAGCTGTCATAGGCTAGTATAATTTTTTTTCCTGCACTTCTTTAGCCTTTGGATTGCCATGATGTATTCCACACATTATTGGCCATTTTGAATGATGTACAGCTCTGACATATGGTATGTGTCATTGGTAGTAAATGGGATGTTCAACATTACAGAAAAGGTTTTTACATTTCCACTTGTATTTAATCAGCCCTTGTAGATTGGGCTATTTTTTTACAAACAGCTAAAAAAATAAATCTAATACTGTAAAATGGTGAGGACTTGGTACTAATGTCTTAAGATAGTAATATTTCCATGAAATTATACAATATCAATACAAATACCCAAATACTGACAAGGCACTGCACACAATTCTAAATTTAAAATCTGAGAAACAAATGAATCCATTGCTCGGTAGGTTAGGACTTAAAGGTCCTAACCTGTTGTACGTAAAATTAGGGTAAATTTTAATTTTTAAGTCCAAAAGATATCAAATCTGCACAACTTTTAGAATATAGAAAGACATATCTATTAAGAAAAAAAAAAGAAAAATGCATGTTTTACATGGACAATGCAATTTCTTGTAATGTAAGAAAAAATACACTACTTACTTTTTAAGGAGGATCTCTGAGGCACCCTTGCTGAACATTCGATAACTACCATCATTGTTTTTTAACACTGTGCTCATAGACTTTCTGACAGAATTAAAAGTGTACACTTTAAAAAGGGTTTCCTCCGGGATCTCATTCCGTACATCTTGATAGTCACGTTTTAGATCCAAAAGAAATCCCAGCAAGGCACATTCAGTTTTGTTACCAACGTGGCGTGGAAGGCCACCTTCTTTTTCAGGAGGCTAAAAAAAAAGTGTCATAATTCAGAAACTATGACTCAGAAAATCCAAAGGCCATCAGAGGCCAAAAACTATGCATGAATATACTCCCCATTAATGTACCCTCTGTTTCAGAAAATAAAACGTTTTTCTTTATGCTCTGGATAGGCCGCACCTCAGCCTCTTATACCCTGCACCTGCCCTCCCCCTACAAGAGATTGCTCCAGCCCACCTTTGTAGTTCCATGAAATCATTGTCCGTGATCACTGCTCTCCCTCTATGCACTGCAATCAATCATTTTGTACCTTCTTGCATAGATCATTCATTTTGCAGAGTGATCAAAAGCCGAGCAATTACATAAAAGCCTACACAGAGCAGAGCTGTAGTTTTAAACACAGAAGTGTGCCTCTGAAAGTCTGGGCAACATACACTGTACAATCTCCTTTAAAATCTACCATCAACTAACTATGTAATGCAAGGGCCTGCCTGACTGTATACAGCGTGATTGGATAGATAGGTGTGTCCTAGAGCTGCACGATTCTGGCCAAAATGAGAATCACGTTTTTTTTGCTTAGAATAAAGATCACGATTCTCGCGGTGTAATATATTAAATATACAAAAAAATTGGGCTAATAGCACTGTTTAGGTTTTTGAAAGGGGTAATTTTTCCAAAAAAATTGTGTTTAAAAGTCTGCTGCGCAAACAGCGTGTGACATAAAATATTGCAACAACCGCCATCTTATTCTCTAGGGTCTCTGCTAAAAAAAAAATATATAATGTTTGGGGGTTCTAAGTCATTTTCTAGGACAAAATAATGGATATTTATTTGTAAACAGCAAGTGTCAGGAAAGATTTAGTCTTTAAATGGTTAAACCAAACTATAGAAGGGGAGTTCACTCAGAGTTCAATGCCTTTGAAGTAAAATTACTTTGTAACTCTTATCAATGATGACTCAGAAGTTGGCTCTCTGCCCAGACTCAAGTCCCTCCGACTTGAAAAGACTAAAGGCACTTTTTATTACAGTCAAGTCGCGCTGATTCGCCCCCCCAAGTCAGACCCCATTAAATGCACTGAAAATCGCGGTAATGCCCAATGGAAATCGCGCGGGGGGGTAGATCGAGATCGCGATTTTAATACGATTAATCGTGCAGCTCTAGTGTGTCCTATTATAGAGTTATGGAAAATCTAAGCCCTCATACACACGGACGTTTCTTAAAAAAATAAAACGTTGGGCCCGATGTCAAGGAAAAAAATTTGGCGTTTTTTGGCGTTCTGCATCGGCGTTAGTGAGCACCGGCGTGAATATTTTTTTTTTTTTTTAACTCATCCCTCTGCTATTTTTCAACCTAAAAACATCTGCGTCAAAAAACGCCGGTTAACGCCAGTATGGCGTTAGTGAGCGTTTTGCAGCGTCGGCGTCAAAAAACACCAAAACGTTACAGCCTCAGAACGCACTGGCCGTTGGTTCTAGCTTCAGCTCACTAACGCCAACGCCATCTACAGCTCAAAAACGTTGGCGTTTTTATGGGGCCATTGACTAACATGGAGAGCTGCAAAAAATGCCAGAAAATGCCAGCATCAAAAAACGTCCGTGTGTATGAGGCCTAAGAGAGACTGTACAATCAGGTTGTAGTGTATGGCCACACACTGTATATATACTCAAACTAGTTGTGCCATTAATGTTTTTTGTTTCCTACATGAGCTGCATGCTCGTTTTATAGTTTTGATCATCTGTGATTCCTCCTCATACTGTCCCTCGGCTATGCAGCAAGGTGTGCGGGTGTGTGTGTGTGTGTGTGTGCATATATATATAGATTTATATATACATACACACATATACACATGCACAGTTGTATGCAAAAGTTAAGGAACCCCTGACAATTTCCACGATTGTCATTTATAAATATTTGGGTGTTTGGATCAGCAATTTTATTTTGATCTATCAAATAACTGAAGGACACAGTAATATTTCAGTAGTGAAATGAGGTTTATTGGATTAACAGAAAATGTGCAATATGCATTAAAATGAAATTAGACAGGTGCATAAATTTGGGCACCCTTGTCATTTTGTTGATTTGAATACCTGTAACTACTTAGCACTTATTAATTGGAACACACAATTGGTTTAGGGAGTTCATTAAACCTTGAACTTCATAGACAGGTGCATCCAATCATGAGAAACGGTATTTAAGGTGGCCAACTGCAAGTTGTTCTCTGACTCTCCTCTGAAGAGTGGAAACATGGGGGCCTCAAAACAACTCTCAAATGACCTGAAAACAAAGATTGTTCTACATTATGGTTTAGGTAAAGGCTGCAAAAAGTTATGGCAGAGATCTAAGCTGTCAGTGTCCACTGTGAGGAAATGGAAGACCACAGGCACAGTTCTTGTTAAGGCCAGAAGTGGCAGGCCACATAAAATATTGGAGAGGCAAAGGCGAAGGATGGTGAGAACGGTCAAAATCAGCCCACAGACCACCTCCAAAGACCTACAACATCAACTTGCTGCAGATGGTGTCACTGTGCATCGTTCAACAATTCAGCGCACTTTGCACAGGGAGAAGCTGTATGGGAGAGTGATGCGAAAGAAGCCTTTTCTGCACACACGCCATAAACGGAGTCGCTTGAGGTATGCAAACGCAAATTTGGACAAGGCAGCATTTTGGAATAAGGTGCTGTGGACCGATGAAACAAAGATTGAGTTATTTGGTCATAACAAGGGGCGTTATGCATGGCGGCAAAAGAACACAGCGTTCCAAGAAAAACACTTGCTACCCATAGTAAAATTTGGTGGAGGTTCCATCATGCTGTGGGGCTGTGTGGCCAGTGCCGGTACTGGGAATCTGGTTAAAGTTGAGGGTCGCATGGATTCCACTCAATATCAGCAGATCCTTGAGTATAATGTTGAGGAATCAGTCACACATTTGAAGCAACGCTGGGGCTGGATATTTCAACAAGACAACGACCCAAAACACTGCTCAAAATATACTTGGGCATTTATGCAGAGGAACAAGTACAATGTTCTGGAATGGCCATCCCAGTCCCCAGACCTGAATATCATGGAACATCTGTGGGGTGATTTGAAGCGGGCTGTCCATGCTCAGCAACCATCAAACCCAACTGAACTGGAGAGGTTTTGTAAGAAGGAATGGTCCAAAATATAGTCATCCAGACGTTCATTACAGGCTATAGGAAGCGTCTAGAGGCTGTTATTTCTGCTAAAGGAGGCTCTACTAAATATTGATGGTATTTTTCTGTTGGGGTGCCAACATTTATGCACCTGTCTAATTACGTTTTGATGCATATTGCGTATTTTCTGTTAATCCAATAAACCTAATTTCAATACTAAAATATTACTGTGTCCTTCAGTTATTTGATAGATCAAAATTAAGTTGCTGATCCAAAACACCCAAATAGTTATAAATGACAATCATGGAAATTTTCAGGGGTCCCTAAACTTTTGCATAGAATGTATATATGTATATATATATATATATATATATATATATATATATTTATATTTATATTTATATTACACACACACACACACACACACAAAATGAAAGCTTCATCCACCTTGAGCTCCATTAGTGGTCAATACCAGACTCGTCCACACACTCAGGGTACCATAAGCAGTTTGACATCACCACCTGTTTAACCTTGCTCTAGGCCTTTCATCCCACAACTTAATCATACGCATGTTGGTGAGTGACCCTTATTTGAACAAAGTGGTGGTGATGGATAACAGTTGGAGCACACAGTGCAGAACATTTGCGGTGTTGTGGATACTTTACCTGAATTCATTTTCAAGGTAATTTTTTTTTTGTATGACACCATGTTACACTGAAAGATTGTGAAATTTTGCATCTAAAAACTTTAGCGCTGGTTGAGTATGTGGATAGAACAGGGTTTTTTCTCAACCAAGGTTACTCCACAGGTTGCTAGGGGTTCCTTGAGCAAGGAGTAATTTCTCCATCTCAGATAAGTTTCCACTGACACCACTGATATTTTTTAGGTATCTGTAAGAGTAATTCTTCCAAGTGACCACAAATGTAAGGAGCATTCTTCCCACTGACCATCACACTAATCCATCATGAGTTCTAGATCTAGTAAATATCTGATTCCCTGAGATCAGAAAGTTATTTCAAGGGTTCTTCTGTGTTAAAAAGGCTGAGATAGATTATATGTATTATTTATTTAATCACAGCCTATTTTCACATTAAAGATAAAAATTGTTGATTTGTTGGTTAGTGCAGTTGTAGGGAATACACTAAACATTTGCCACCTTTAAGAAAAGGCAAACTTTAAAAACTATCAGCAGTAAAAGGCCAAATATATCAAGAAAATGTAAAACTGTAAACAAGTGTGCAACTTACCAAAATTTTGGACGTGTAAGCACAATTGACTGAAATCCCTGTGATAAGGAGGTTCAGCACATTTTCAGGTAAAGACTCTGCATCTGGAATCTTTTTGTAATGTGAATCATTTAGAAAAGCTTGAACAACAGTCATTCTGTTCATTGTTAATGTTCCAGTTTTATCTGAGCAGATTGCAGTGGCATTTCCCATGGTTTCACAAGCATCAAGATGCCGAACTAAGTTATTATCTTTCATCATTTTCTAGATATACAAAGAAAAATTTGTCAGCGTACATGCAAGAAACCCAAATTTTTTTTTTTCTAGTCTATCAAATATTTCTTGATCATACAGAATGATCAAGTTTTCAAGCCTATAGCATATGCAACACAAGACTTGCAAGCACACTAGAATGAAAATATTTTCGTAGGCAAAGGCAGATGCAGCACGCTTATTTTAACCCTTGAGTCTCATTAACAGGACTAAAGAAAACCCTTCCTTTCTGCAATGTTTCCCCCCCCCCTCCCCCCCCTGTCTAATACTTAATGCCCCTTAGCAAGAACAAGCATGCAATAAGAAGATCAATCTTAGTTACACATACTGGTTCCAGGTCAGTGACTCAAACCCTAATGTCCCCAGTTGGTCAGTGTACTAGGCAGACTATAGCAACTTCAGAAGGAAATTGGTAATGGCATCCCTTACTCATCTCTCAGGAAGAATGTACTTTAAAACGGTCTACATGATAAAGCATTTTCCAATTATATGGAAAGGTTTGTGTACTAAAAGCCTTAAGTTGTTACTTAAAGCGGTTCTCCAGTCACTTTTAGAAAAAGAAAACTGTAGCTGCTATTAGTCACCTGTCCCAGGATCCAGTGCGGTCATTACCTGGTCTGTTTCTTCACCGGGCTTCAGCTCATGGCCCCGGCATTTAACTGTGCGCCGTCAGCTGTGACTGCTTGCGGGTTTGCAGCTGGCTGCTCACTGGGCTATCTGAATGGTCCCGCAGCTTTCTGGAACCGGGGACGTGTCCCAGAAGGCTGTGGGGGAAGGAGGGGGCCAAACTCCCGCTCAGATTGCTGCGATGATCCAACTGGAAGTGGGAGTGGATACCTGTCAAAACCAGGTACCTGCTTCCCTCCCAAAAATAAGTCTGCCAAATGTAAAGAAGGCGGAAGATCCCGTGCACTGAAGCCATTGTCGGGAATCTCTCCTCTACCCTGAAGCCGGTTGCTGAGGAATTACGTAACCAGACCACAACGCCCTCAGAATAAGTATAGGCATCTTCCTTTCACAGGATAGCTGGAATATGATTTAGAGGGAAGATGGGAGGAAGTTTAAGCATAGTTGGCAATAATCCTGGAATTCCACTAAATGAGTTAGGAAATATTACCTCTGACAAATGTCCTCATATACAGTTTTCCTGAACCTTCCGCATACACGAAACAATATTCCTGGATGCAAAGCATCTGACAAAAACTGCCTGCAATTATTGTTTTTGCTCTACTCAGGTTAGACATAGAAATTTCAGGAATGCAAAATTCACTATTACGACAGCTAGAGGCAGAATAATAAAATAAAGGGAACACTAACACTACTAAGAATACTAATGCTAATACGATCAAGAATGCTAATAATGCTATTAATACTACTACTGATAATAATTAGACTAATACTTATAATGTGACTATTACATTTTGCATAAATGGGCAAATGTCTCAATGATCGTTACAGAAAATTAGACAACCCACAAGCTTTTTATTCTGCTCACTCCATAAGCAACATCTCATAGCATACATATTTTTAAATTCTAAGATGAAAGACTGTCCATATAATTAATACATTGTAAAATATTTGTAAGCAACACCACACACTTTTGACATGCACCATCTATTAGGCTGGAAAAAAAAAAGTCCATATTTCAACCAATACATCTTACCTCTTAATATCAACATGGCTAAAAAAAGATATTACTGGATTTACATGTGTGCAGGTGTGTATGTGTAAACCTGCACCACTTAACAACTGGGGTGCCATTGACTGAAAAAAACCACACTGAAAATGTGGTACAGTTTCCCCTACATGAAAATGCATGGTGCCAAAGCACAGCCAGGTTTGAAATAAGGCGCATGGATCTTTTTCCTGCAGGAAACTTGGGTACAGCAGTCTATTCAAATAAATGGGCTGCTGTGCCCGTGGAAACGGTACGCAGAAACACTCAGATGTGAACCTAGCCTTGAAATAAGGTATCTGGTATAAGGTTTATGTTAACGTTCTTGACATTACTGTAAATTAGCAGCAAAGAAGCCACATGAACATACCTTAACAGAATATGCCAGCGAAATAGTAACTGCAAGTGGAAGACCTTCTGGGACCGCTACTACCAAAACTGTGACTCCAATAATAAAGAACTTGACAAAATATTGAACATAAATCGGCGTGCACTCTGCCAACCATTGACGTTGCTGAATCCAGAATGTATTGATGACAAAGTAAAGAACAAGGATAATGACTGTAATTGCAGACATCACCAAGCCTACAGAACAAACCAAGAAAACATGCCATGATCATATAATAATGCCTTAATCAATGAACATTAACTGAAAAGCTTAAAAAAAAAAAAAAAAAATACAAGTAGTAAAATTAGATTATGCAACCAAAATTACTAAATTAGAAATATTCGGCTTGAAACTTAAAACTTGGCCATTTGCAGAAAAATACAAAAAAGGTACAGAATATGCTTCAGATCTTCGATCAAACCTACTTGGTGTTGTATACACTACCATTCAAAAATGCAGGATATTAAAAAAATGTCTATTTTGCCTTTAGTTATTTAATTCACAAAGTTGGCATTACATTGATCCAAAATTATTGTTCACACACCAACATCATAACTGGTTCATATATTATGTAGATTACATCCAAACAACCCTCTATTTACAACAATTACCGCTTTTCCGACTTTTGGTATTTTAGCTTACAGTTCTTGAAGATATTCAGGACCATCTTCTGTCAAATTTTAGCTATTCAGATAGAGGTGACTGGCTTGAAGAGCAATTCCCTTAAATGAATCAAGAATGGTGCAAAAACATCCTCCAAGTGCAACTTCTCCCAACTATCCAAGAACAGTTTGGTAACAAACAATGCCTTTTACAGCATGACAGAGCACCTTACCAAAAGGCAAAAATGATAATGCAGTGGCTTGGAGAACAAAACACCGAAATTTTGGGACCATGGTCAGTAAGCGCCCCGGATCTTAATCCCATTGAGAACTTGTGGTCAAGCCTCAAGAAACAGGTGAACAAAAAAAACTGCAAATTCTGACAAACTCAAAGCACTGATTATGCAAGAATGGGCTCCCATCAATCAAGATGTGGCCCAGAAGTTGATTGACAGCATGCCATGGCAAATTGCAGAGGTCTTGAAAAGAATGGTCAACACTGCAAATATTGACTATTTTCATAAACTTAACCACTTCTGTTTGGGCGGACGTCATATGACGTCGCTGACTTTGAGCAGGGATATCTGAATGGTGCCTGCAGCTACAGGCACCATTCAGATATTTTTTAGAGCCGGCAATTCCCCGTCAGATAAAATTGGTCTTAGCGGCGGATTCGCCGCAAGATCACTTTTATCAGCGGCGGGAGAGGTGCCCCTCCCTTCCCACCACTTTCCGGTCACCTCCGCCGATTATCGGATCCGCCGGCAACGGCGGAGATAAGGTCCGCCCCCCCCCCAATGTCCGTGAGCCGAGTGAGCGGCTGAAGGCGCTCACCCGGCTCCATAACATGTCAGGGCGGGAGCGACATCACAAGTCGCTTCCGCCCAATGCTCTTAAAGGGCCCATTTTTTTTTTATAACTTTTTTTTTTTTTTTTGCATTTTACTAACACTACATCGCTGCAGTATACTGCAGGCGGGTTTGTCTTCACCAATTCAAATACTTTTATCAGTTATAAACGTCACAACTGGTAAGAAAAGTTCTGGAGACGTTAAACGGTACCGTACGACAGTTAGTTGAAGACC
>BLSH010370704.1:290526-302955 GCA_018402905.1 Glandirana rugosa | reverse complement strand
GGGGGGGGAGCATAGGACAGCGGGAAGTCCCATCTGTGCCCCAACGCATCTAAACCCACCGCTTGGTCTTCTTTCCGCAGGGAGAAGAATTCTGGTACCTTGGTGTTGTCCTGGTTTGCAAATAGGTCCACACTGGGTTTTCCCCACTTTTGGACTAAACTGGAAGGCTTCTGAACTCAGGATCCATTCTGATTCCCTTACTTTCTTCCTGCTGAGTAAGTCGGCCAGCATATTGTCTGTCCCTTTTAGATGAACTGCCGAAAGGGACGCCTCATGCTTCTCTGCCCAAGACAGTATCCGAAAGGTCAGATCCAACAAGAGCTTGCTTCTTGTTCCGCCCTGTTTCGATATGTACGGGACTGCTGTCATATTGTCTGAAAAAAAAAAATCAGAACATGATGCCCCTCTAGAAATCTTTGGAAAGTCGTCAAACCTAGGTGAATCGCCTTCAATTCCCTCCAATTGGACGATCTCCTCTTTTCTGTCCTGGACCATTCGCCCTGGGATGTGTGTACCCCCAGATGCGCTCCCCAGCCCCAAGCACTCGCGTCTGTTGTAAGATGCTGAGTAGGCAGAAAGTGCCAAGATAGGCCCTTGATCAGATTCCCTTGATTTCTCCACCACCAAAGGGATCTCTTTGCTCTTGCGCTCAGGTTTATCTTTTTGCTTAGAGGCTCCTGAGAAGACCATTTCTGAAGAATATCCCACAGCAACCTGCGGGCATGCAATCTTGCCCATTGTACTGCTGGGATTGTGGCTGTCAGTAAGCCTAGGATTCACATTGCCTCCTGCACAGACAATTTCTGGTTCCCCTGTCCTTTCTTTACAGCCACCTGGATTTTCTCCAGCTTCTCCTCCGGCAGAAAGACCCTTTGAATTATAGAGTATTTCGTAGCCCAGAAACCGGATTCGTTGTGTGGGCACCAAACTTGATTTTTGCTGCCCTGTTCAGATGGTTCTGTGTTAGCCTTAGATTTTCCAGTAACTCCTGCTCCGACTCTGCAAAGAGTAGCAAGTCGTCTAGGTAGGGAATGATGGCCACTCCTCTCAACCTTAATGGCTCTAGTGCGTCTGCTAACACCTTTGTGAAGATCCTTGCTGATGACGAAAGGCTGAATGGTAGGGCCCTGAATTGGAGGTGAACTATCCCTGTTCCATTGTCTACCGCTAGTCGCAGGAATTTCTGTGACTTCTCTGCTATGGGGATAAGTAAATATGCATCCCAGAGATCTATTGAACACATGAAACAATTGTGAGTCAGCAGATTCTTGACCGAAAAGATTGTGTCTATCCTGAACTTCTTGTATGTTATTGCTTTGTTTAGGACTTTCAAAATTCAGGATTAACCGGAACTTCCCCGATGGCTTCTTGACTAAGAAGACGTGAGAACAGCATCCCTCTCCCATCTCTTCCTCTGGGACTTGGATGACTACACCCTGCTGTAGCAATTCCTTCAGGAGGAACGTCATGCCTGTCTGATTATCTTTAACACAAAAGAGTTCTCTGTTGTCTCCCTCCAGGCTGGAAGAAATGCTTAAAGCCTTCCTCCTACCGGGAGATGGTTGTCACTGCTTTTTGTCACCCGGATCTGGAGCCCTGAATAGCACTCCTCCTCGACCCCTTCCTCTGAGGGGTCCAAGACCTTTTTGTTTCTGTTCCTTTTCTCTATAGGGTTGGTGAAAAAGGACAAAAATTCTTTGTCTGGACTGCTTTCTTCTTTTGTGGAAAAGCTTTTTTCTTGTCCGCAGTCCGATCCAGCACAGACTCTAGCTCTGGAGCGAACAGAAGGTCCCCTGTGAAGGGAATTCCGCACAGCTTGCTTTTTGAAGCAGCATCTCCTGACCAAGTTTTGAGCCATAATGCTCTTCTGGCCGAGTTAATCACGGCTGAACACCTGGCGGTCATTCGTACAGACTCTGCCGATGGTTCCGCCATGTATTTCACCCCTTTGAGAAGGTTAGGAAAAGACTCTAGTAAGTCCTTTCTGGACGTGTCAGCCTCCACATGCTTTTTCAACTTTTCCAGCCACGATTCCAGATTCCTGGCAATCACTGTTGAAGCCATAGCCGGTTTCAAATTTGAAAGAGCCTTTTTTAACAGGGAGTCTGCTCTTTTAGCCATCGAGTCTTTGAGCACCCCCATATCCTCGAAGGCTAGGTCTGTCTTTCTTGAAACCTGTGAAAATGCTGCGTCAATCTTGGGCTTTTTATTCCAGATGCAGGCTTAGTCTTCCTCAAACGGAAATCTTCTTTTAAGAGACCTGGAAAAAAATTGACTCCTCTCCGGGTCTCTCCATTCCTTTTTAATGGTTTCCGTGAGAACCTTATGCACAGGAAAAACTGTTTTGTTTCTTCCAAGCCCCGATACATCCTATTATGGATGGATAAAGGCATTTTCTCCTCCTGAATCTCCAAGGTGGTATACACTGCCTTCAGGAGGTCCTCAACCTCCTCTAAGGAAAGCTTGTACCGTGATGCCTTAGCGTCTTCCTCAAACTCCTCCTCCTCAGAATCCAGGGTTGAGGGTGGTACGCTTTCCCACTCTTCTTCCTCCACCTGGGAAGTGGAAGGCCGGGGTTCAGGGTGGGAGCCTTTAGACCGGGAAGACCCCTGGCTTTTGAATCATGGACCTCACTGACCCTAGTGTGTCCGCCAGCTCTTTCCTGACAGATGAAAGGAGCTCTCTGCATTCCTGAGAAGTCTCTTCTTTCACTAAACCCGCACTGCAGGTTTTGCAGAGCGGCTTGGGCCATGAGTCTCTTAACGAGATCCTGCAAGAGGGGCACTTCTTCCCTAAAACCTTCTCAGATCTGGCAGAAACTTCCCCCTGAAAGACACAAGAAGAACCACCACACCTCAGTAACCTCCACTGAGATAAAGTACCCAAACAGGAGAGAGTCCCGACATCACAATGGCTTCCTCATCCTTGCTGAACTGTCCCAAGGACGTTAACCTGGACAGACAGCTGCAGGCTTCCATAGGAAGGACAAATGACACAAACAATAAAAAAACACCCAGTGAATAAAGAAAAAGATGCCTGTGCACCTCTCTTACCTGGGTCTGACAAGGGTCCAGGGAGCCTGCATCCGCAGCCACCGTGGCCTGCATTCCAGCGGCCGGAACCACTTGCGGCTACGCAAGTGCCCCGCCCCCCGGACGCGACGTCACCCGCCGGCCAGGATGTGGATCCGACATGCCAATCCAGGCATGCAACATACACCACCCTCGGCCTCCGAACGCTTGGGGTTGGGGCATGCGACCAGACCATTACTCCTATGAGCCAACGAGGGAAGAGACACCGAAGCAGTCCTCCGTGCGTACAAGGAGATTGCTGGGCTGACCAAGACTATAAAACCAAGGTATGCACCCTCCCTCACCTAGGACAGGTCCTGAGAGAGCGCAGCCCCTTTGGTCCCCCAAGCAGTGCTTCCACCATGTCGGAGGAAACACTAAGACTGAAGGCATGGTGGAAGCAGACGCTTGTAAAGGTGCGTGACATGGCAGTGTTTCCTGTGAAGAGGTGGAGCTACGCTCTCTCTCCATGGTGCTGTCCTGGAAGGCAAGGGAGAACGTGTTTTTGTTGGTTATAAAATTTCGCAAATTATTAAATTTTTCTTCATAAAATTTAGACAAAATTTATACTGCTACATATCTTTGGTAAAAATAACCCAAATAAGTATATATTATTTGGTCTTTGTGAACGTTATATAGTCTACAATCTATAGTGCCATTGAAAATTGATCACACCTGCTGTACTGACGGCCTATTTCTTGAGACCCTAACAAGCCAGGAAGGTACAAATACACCCCATGTAGGCAGCCCAAAGTATTTAGTAAGAGGCATGGCACACTTTTTGAAGTTGTAATATTTTCCCACAATTCTATGCAAAAATGAATTTTTTTGTTT
This sequence comes from Glandirana rugosa, assembly GCA_018402905.1. NCBI lineage: Eukaryota > Metazoa > Chordata > Amphibia > Anura > Ranidae > Glandirana > Glandirana rugosa. Next base: position 299,050 of record BLSH010370704.1, on the reverse strand, counting down.
TTTGTCCACAAAATTGACATATTAACAGGTTATTGCTCACACCCAGCATAAGCATACCACAAATTACATCCCAAAACACATTCTACTACTCCTCCTCCTGAGTATGGCAATAGCACATGTGGGAGACATTTTCACAGCCTGGCCTCATACAGAGGCCAAACCTGCAAGGAGCACAGTCAGGCTTTCTAGGAGCATAAATTACACATCATTTCTTGGCTCTCTTTTGCACTTTTGAAGGTCCTGGAGCACCAGGACAATGGAAACGCCAAAAAATTACCCCATTTTGGAAAGCAAACGCCCCAATGTATATTCTAGGAGGCATAATGAGTCTTTTGAACATGTCTTTTCCACAAGTTTTTTTGTGGAAATGTGGAAAGAAAAATGAAAACTTTTTTTTTTTTTTTTTACACAAAGTTGTCCAATATTTCTAACACACAGCATGTACCTAGCAAAAATTACATCTCAAAATATATTCCGCTACTCGGCTATGGTGGTCAAGCCAAAGACGAGAAGGACACAAGATCGCCACCGGGGACCCCAGAAGAGAATCTGGTCGCTCTGAGCAATACCACTGCACAGAGCAGGCAAGTAGAACAGGTTTGTTATTTTAATAAAAAAAATATTTGCATTTAGTAACACTTTAAATGCAGCTCTAATATTTGAAATGATACCAAAGGTTTTTTATTTTTATTTTTTAACCACTTGCCTACACTGGGCACTTAAACCCCCCTCCTGTCCAGACCGATTTTCAGATTTCAGGGCTTTGAATGACACTCAGTCATGCAACACTGTACCCATAAGATTTTTGGGGGTTTTTTTTTGGGGGGGGGGGGGGGTCATACAAATAGAGCTTGCTTTTGGTGGTATTTAACCACTTAAGGACCAGGCCTCCTTTTGAGATCAGTTTTTTTTGCTAGAAAATTACTTAACACCCCCAAACATATTTTTTCTAAAAACACCCTAGAGAATGAAATGGCAGTCGTTGCAATACTTTGTCACACCATATTTGCACAGTTTGAATTTCCATATTGTGAAAGAAAATGTTATGCCGATTAAATGGATACTTAACCTGTCTTGCTTCCAAATTGCAGAGTAGGTCTAGTGCTGAAATGATTGCTCTTGCTCCAACGACCACGGAGGTACCTCACACATGTGGTTTGAACACAGTTTTCATATGTGGGCATGACTTACGTATGGGTTAGCTTCTGTGTGCGAGCTTAGCGGGACGGGCGCTTTACTTTTCTTTTTTTTTTTTCCTATTTTACTTTAGATTTTTACACCATCCTTAAAAAAAAAAAAAAAAAAAAAATTGATCTATTCGTAATAGAAAAAAGCATGCCAGGACCTCTTAAATATGAGATCTGGGGTCAAAAAGACCTCAGATCTCATATTTACACTTAAATTCAATAAAAATATAAATAAAATAAATGACATTTAAAAAAAATAATAATTTTTCTCCTTCAAGAGTTATGGGCAGAAGGGAGGTTTGACACAGTTTCTGCCCTTCAATGCTATGGAGCCGAGGGGGCTGCATCTTCTGCCGCAGAGACCACTTTTATCTGAAAGCGGGCCGCCCGCTATTTAAAAAAATACCAGGGTTATAGTAGCTATCTGCTACCATAACAGTATTCAACGGCAAAGTACCGCCATATGACGGCGGGTGGTCCAAAAGTGGTTAATCACCACTGGGTTTTTTATTTTTTGCGCTATATATCGTTATAAAATTTTGCAAATTTTTCTTCATAAATTTTGGGCAAATGTTAAAAAAAATAACCCAAATAAGTTTATAATTGGTCTGTCTGAAAGTTGTCTACAAGCTATTGTGCCAATCATTGAAAATTGATCACACCTGATGTATCAACGGCTTATCTCATTTCTTGAGACACTAAGGGGTTTACTAAAGGCACATCCACTTTGCACTACAAGTGCACTTGGAAGTGCAGTCGTTGTAGATCTGAGGAGGACATGCATGGGGAAAAAAAAGCATTTTTTCTTGTACACGATTGGATGAGAAAATCAGCAGAGCTTCCCCTCATTTCATATCTTAAGATCTACAGCGACTGCACTTGCAGTGCATAGTGGATTTGCCTTTAGTCAATCAACCCCTAAGGGTCCTCTCACATGGGCATTCCGATCAGGTCCGCTTGTCACTTTTTAAAGGGGACCTGATCGGATGCTCCATTCATCCCTATGGAGCGGCGGATGTCAGCGGTGACATGTCCGCTGACATCCGTCGCTATCAGACCCGGTCCTTGAAATCTAATCAGATGGGAAAAAAAAAAAGAAAAAAAAACGGACAGGCGGTTCATTTTCATCCGCTCTCTATAGGACAGCAGAGCTATGACAGGTCCATAATACGGACAGTAAGCGGAGACGGACCTGTCATCCACCTGCTCAGCGGATCGATCCTTGTTGAGCAGAGTTCACACTGGTACGACACGACAGTCATACGACTGTGGATCCGACTTTGCCCTTGAAGTCCAACCTGTGACTTGAAGTCCGAATTCAATGAACGGTTTCAGACTTTGATCCTGACAATACCAGGCTCTTTGCGTCTCGTATGAATCTTTAGGGGAAACGCCTCACCAAATAAAAAAAAATAAAATAAAAAAAAAGGCATACCAGACCCTTATCCAAGCACACAGCCCAGCAGGTCAGGAAAGGGGGGGTGGGTCAAGCGCCACCCCCGTCCTGAAACATACTAGGCCACAAGCCCGTGTGGGTGCTTTGGGACAGGGCCCCCCCTCAACCCCAAAGCACCTTGTCCACCTGGCCAGTGGTTGTCTGGGTCTGCGAGCGGGGGTGGGTTATCGGAATCTAGAAGCCCCCTTTAATAAGGGGGCCCCTAGATCCTGACCCCCCCCCATATGTGAATGAGTATGGGGGGGTTCATTGTACCCATACACCTAAATGAAATGAAAAAGTCAAAAATTAAAGAACAGTACGCAGGTTTTTGGCAAATATATTAACCACTTCCTTACTGGGCACTAAAACCCCTCTCCTGCCCAGACCAATTTTCAGCACTGTCACTCTTTGAATGACAATTGCGTGGTCATGCGACGTTGTACCCAAAACAAAATTGGCGTCCTTTTTTCCCCCACAAATAGAGCTTTCTTTTGGTGGTATTTGATCAACGCAAATCAGCGTATATTGATTGGGTTGCGCAAAAGTTATAGCGCCTACACACTATGGACATTGGTTTATGGCATTTTTATTTATTTTTTTACTGGTAATGGCGGCGAACTGTGATTTTCAATCGGAACTGCAATATTGCGGCAGACATGTTGGACGTTTGACACTTTTTAGGGACCAATGACATTTATACAGCGATCAGATCTAAAAATAGACACCGATTACTGTATAAATGTCATTGGCGGGGAAGGGACTAACACTAAGGGAGCAGTGAAGGGGTTAAATGTGTTCCCTGGGTGTGTTCTAACTGGTGGGGGGGGCGGGGTTGGCAGGGGCATGACAGATCTAACTGATCCCAGTGACAGGGATCAGTAGATCTGGCTTGCCCCCCCCCCCTCACAGAATGGGGAACCACCTTGTTTGCATCGGCAGTTCCCAGTTCCGGCTCTCTGTGAGGAAATTGCGGGTCTCCAACGGACATCAGGTTCGCCCGACCCGCGGGCACGCGCTCAGCACGAGTCAAAGGGGGAGGACATCTATTGACGGCCTCCCAGCATTTTAGAGCTGTGCTGTAGCCGTCATTCGGCTATGGCGCGGACGCGAGGTGGTTAAAGTAGCTCCAGTGTCTCTTCCGATTTCTTCTCCCTCCTGAGGTCTTCTCCCTCTGCTGGTTCTTCTAATCTCTCCGATGAGGTCTTCTCCCGCCTCCGGTTCTTCTCTCTCTGCTGTCTTCTCTCAATGCTCTCTCCTGCTCTAAAACTAGGGCTGCCGTGTGCAATTACTTATATAGGCATGGGGCGGGGCCCCTTGTTATGTCAACACCCTATCATGCCCCAGGCAGTGACGTCTCAAAAGGGCAGGGCCTGCGGATGGCGTCACCGGATGGCCCCATCCAATACCTATATATTGGCACACGGCAGCACTAGCAGAGCGGGAGAAAGCGTCGAGAGAAGAGCGGAGGAAGAACAGAGGTGAGAAGACAGCTGAGATGAGGGGGGAGGAGAGTAGAGAGGAAAAGAACCGGAGAGGGGAGAAAACATCGGAGACGAGAACTGGCAGAGGGAGAAAACAAAGGGAGAAGAAATCTGAAGAGACGCCAGAGTGGCTTTACATTTTTTTTTTATCCAGAAAATAATTTTATTATAGAAATGTCATTACCAGTGGCGGCTAGTGAAATTTTAGGATGGCGGGGCGCCAGACACCGCCCTTCTTTTGACTTCTCCCACTTCTCCCCACCTCTTATATTTTCCACCCCTTGTGTCAGGAGTATACAGCCCAGTATCACAAATAGTGGTATATACAGGGGTCCCAGGTGGCGGTATAGAGTCACCAGCCTCAACAGCCCCCCCCCCCCCCGGAGGTCGGGAAAGGTCCCGCACTTACCCAATCTAATAGGTAGACTCAGGCTGGCAGTGTTGCAGAGATCAGCATACGGAAAGCGGGCTGAGAGATGCAGAGGCAGCACTAGCAGAGAGCATGCTGGCAGCGTGAACGGAAGTCCCGGGGAGTGCTGTGCCTGCGTGAGTAATCACACAGGCAGCACGTCCACCGTAGTCCCGCCCCCGCCAACAGCATTCAATGACAGAGTCACTGGCTCTGATAGCTCAGGGGGCAGCCAATCAGCCTGTGTGTGTGCGCGCTTGTTCAGCGCACACAGATAGATTTTAATGGCTGACCAATCGGCTGACTACTTGCTGTCAGCAAGGAGCCGAGGGAAAAAAAAAAAAAAAAGAAAAAAGTCAATGTACCAGCACCACCTGCAGGGGGGCTGGGCTGACTTTTTTTCCCCCCTTCTCAGCGGCGGGGAGGCGGCGCCCAAGCACCCCATATGCACCAGCTGCCGCTGGTCATTACACCACAATACTGCCAGCATTACTTTGCAATGCAATTTCTTAAGGCATATCCAAAACCTTCAGACTTATGAAGTATATATCTATAACCCTTTATCAGTCTCCCATATTAAGCCTGGGTAGTCTATCCATGGTCAGATCCACCCGGGGCTGCTTTAATAAAATACTTTGTCAAAAACCTGTGTACTGTTTTTATTTTTGACACTTTAAGTGAATGTCATTCACATGGGGGGGGGGATCTGGGAGCCACCTTGTTAAAGAGGGCGGCAAGATTCAAATAAGCCCCCCCCCCGCAGACCCCGATAGCCACAGGCCAGGGTTGTCGGGAACAGGTTCTTGTCCTCATCAACATGGGAACCAATTGCTTTGGGTGGGGGGGGCACAGGGACCCCACTGCCCCAAAGCATCCACACCCCCATGTTGAGGGCATGTGGCCTGGTATGGTTCGGGGGTTGGGGGGGGGGGCGCTCGCCGGTCCCCTTCCCCTTTCCTGACCTGTCGGGCTGCGTGCTCGGATAAGGGTCTGGTATGATTTGGGGGGGGGGGACCCCCAAGCTTCTTTGGCATGGGGGTTCCCCTTAACATCCATACCACATCGAAGGGCCTAGTATGGTCTTGGAGGGGGAACCCCATGCCGTGTGTTTGTTTATTTTTTTTAATTTGGAGTGGGGTTCCCCTTCAAGATCCTCAGAGCACAAGTCCCATGCCAAAGTCGGATTAGTTAAGACGATGATCCGACTTCAGTGATATTCAATGGGCTGAAGTAGGATCAAAGTAGTGCAGGAACCTTTTTCAAAGTCGGACCGACTTATGTCGGACCAGTTAAGACAGCTCTCATATAGTCATGTGACATGTGCTCCCAATGTCGGAGCGTTTGTCGTACCAGTGTGAATCCAGTCTAACTAGCCAGGAAAGTACAAATACTCCCCAAATTACCCTTTTGGAAAATGTACATTCCAAGGCATTTAGTAAGAGGCATGGTGAGTTTTTTGAATGTCATTTTTACCACAATTTTTTTTTTTTTCCCCCATAAGAAGTTTTATTGAAAAGGTTTAAGCTTACAAAATTTTTCACAAAATACAATCACTTTTTCCAGAGACAGGATCTGGTGTTTCAATTTGTACATATATATGCTCATAATAGACAATACAAGGATATTTAGTATAGGTCCAATACAGAGTGAGGCTCTCGTCTTCAGGAAATTAAGGCTCACCACCGCCTGATGGAGGGTCGCTCTTTGTATCTTTTAATTGTCAACAAAAGCTTCTGGTGCCACGAACAGTCAGTTCGCGAGTACTTGGCTGAACATCATATGTGTTACTTATTACATGATGACAGACTTTCCTCTTGTTACTCGGGGTTTATTCTTAAGTGAAATAGTTCCGGCTTCCACCCCCTTGGGTGGGAGGGGGTAATGGTCAGGGTTGCGTCTAGCTCTTGTGGGGGGGGGGGGGGGAGATGTGCTTTTGGCCAGAGCTGGAAGGTGATTTGAAGGAGGGGGGTGATATTTTCACCAACAACCCTCCTTCGATTTAGGTTCCTCTCTCTTAGTCAGTTAAAGCTTGTTAGTGTTATGTCCTTGCCCAGCTATGTTGTTGGGGTGAGTAGAACCCGGTATTCCTGGGAGTTTTTAAAGGAGGCCCATGGTTCCCATGTTGCTACGTATTGCGTGAGGTTGTCACGGGCGATACAAATCAGTTCTTCTATCTCTGCTACCCTGTTTACTCTGTGGAACCATTTCTTCAATCCGGGTACATTAGTGGATCTCCAGTGTAAATTCTTTTTTTTTTCCCACAAAACTGTCATATTAACCGATTACAAACCGGAAGGTTTTCCAGCTTTAGGACCAGAGCACTTTTTGCGATTCGGTGCTGCGTCGCTTTAACTGACAATTGCGCGGTTGTGCGACGTTGTACCCAAACAAAATTTGCGTCCTTTTTTTCCCCACAAATAGAGCTTTCTTTTGGTGGTATTTCATCGCCTCTGCGTCATTTCTATAAATAAAACTATAGACATAAACAAAAGAAAAGCGACCATTTTGCAAAAAAAAAACCCAAATTTCTTACTTTTTTTTGCTAAAATTCAAAAAAATTATATATATATATATATTTTTTTTTTTTTTTCACCGGTTTTGGCCGATTTATATTCTTCCTCATATTTGTGATAAAAAAAAAATAAAAAAAAACAGTGTTTGATTGGTTTGCGCAAAAGGGGCCGCGTTTACAGATGAGAATTCATTTCTGGGGTTATTTTTATTTTTTACTAGTAACGGCGGTGATCTGCGATTTTTAGCGGTACTGCGATATTGTAGCGGGCATTGACACTTTTTTGGGACCAATGACATTTATTCAGAGATCAGAAATTTAAATCTCCACTGATTACTGTATAAATGTCATTGGCAGTGAAGGGGTTAACCTGGGGGGGGGGGGGAAGCTAGGGGTTAACTGTGTTCCTTGGGTGTGTTCTTACTGTGGGGGGGGCTTGGCTAACATGGGCATGAGAAATCTAACTGATCCCAGTGACAGGGATCAGTGGATCTCCCATGCCTGCACTAACAGAATGGAGAACCACCGTGCTTACATCGGCGGTTCCCCGTTCTTTGCCTGTGGCCGCCCATCGCGGCTCGCTGGCAGACATCGGGTCCGCCCGAGCCGCAGGCACACTCCTCAGGAGTGCGGCGGCGCGCGCGCCCCCCTAGCAGCCGTTCGCAGAACGCCGTCTTTTTACGGCGATTCGTGTACAGCAACCAGACTGCCGCCATGAAAACACGGCAGGCGGTCGGGAAGTAGTTAAATAGGTTATTTCTCTCACACCGCATATTCATACTTGCAACTACACCACAAAACACATTCTGCTACTCCCAAGTATGGCGATACCACGTGTGAGACAATTTCACAGCCTAGCCCCATACAGAGGCCCAACATGCAGGGAGAACCATCAGGAGTTCTAGGAGTATAAAATTACACATCTAACTTATTGACGACCTATTACAATTTTGAGCACCAGGACAATGAAAACTCCCACAAAATGACCCCATTTTGGAAAGCAAACACCCCAATGTATATTCTATGAGGCATAATGAGTCTTTTCAACATTCATCTTTTCCCACATTTTTTAAAAACTTGTGGAAAAAAAAAATTTTCTGCAGCAATATGACAGCTCTCTGCATGAGGAGGATCTCATGCAGAGAGCTGTCACAGATCTCCCCCCACAGTGCACCAAGCACACTGATACCCCTGTCCCCATACACATAAGTGTCCCCATAAAACAGTCCCCAAAACATCTGTATGTCCCCAAAACTGTACGTCCCCGTCACATCTGTCTGTCCGCCAACACCAAATAAACTCCGATTTGGGTTATTTTTACCAAAGAAATGTAGCAGTATCATTTTTGGTCAAAATTTATGAAGAGAAATAAAAACACGATATTTAATTTTTCTGGTAAAAGTTTTTGGTACGTAAAAAGAAGCAAACAATATTTTAAAACGTTTATTCATTAAAGAGAAGTATTTAAAACTGGTTTTTACTATGACGATGTAAAGA
>BLSH010370704.1:246835-279495 GCA_018402905.1 Glandirana rugosa | reverse complement strand
ACAATTTCTAGAAAAGTTTTTTATTATTTAAGTTGTGCGTTTTATTTATATTTATTTTTTGTTAGTGACGTTGCCTTACAATTTTTATGTGTCTAATTATAGCACTACAAAACACAACATATACATCATTTTTCAAGCACCCTTTGCACATTTATGGACTAACACGGAAATCTACACTGAAACTATTGCATTTTATTAGCGTTTTTTGCACTGACATACAATATTTTCCCTTATACCCAAAGCTCAGACAGCGCCACACCCAAACCTCATTCACCCTATGCACAAAGTTGTCACTTTGACATAAAAACGGTAATGCAGGGAGGTAAGGAGATAAGGAGAGGAACAATGGTGCTGGCCCAGCACAGAGAGCAATAGGACCCCCTAGGATAGGAAAAAGGTTATGATGTGTAAGGTGATGGAGGGCGGTGCTAGGGATTGGAGAAACCTTCCGGAGTGTCAATTCCCTAGCAAGTTCAGATATCCTATGCAAGAAAAAAAAATAATTCTGTTACGCTAAAATGCTGCAAGTACGCATTTAAAATACTTGATTAACCTATTAAAATGCAATTTTTTGATACATTGATATGCCCTAGTTCTATGGGTACACAGACAGAATAATAAAAAAAAGGCAGAAATTTGAATTCTAAGTTCAACAATTATATCACACAGAAGGGGAAAGCTAGGTGGGATTAGCTACGCTATGTGAATGGAAACATATGACAAAATATAAAGTAGGCGTTATCCTACATCCCAAAAAAGGGAGTTTCTCTAGTGGACTAGTTTGTGCATTTTAAATATGGAAAACATTGGTTCTATTCCAGTCACAAGCAAAGCAGAGATACAGGCTTGCTTATTAGAAACTTGATGTAAAGCAACTAAAAATGTTCTGCAACAAAGGATGCATTGACAAAAGAGGCAAAAAAAAAGGAAGTTAGTGTAACAAACTGCTTTTAATGGGAGCATAATGCCCTGGTCTGAATGCCTTGAGCATGGGCACGCACACACACAAAAAAACATGGGAAAAAAAAAAAAGAAGGAGGTAATAAGTTTTTTTTCCCCTGAGTTTTAAAGGATAAGCTCACTTCTAAAAAAAAATACACACATGCACTCATTTTTGCAGAAAAAAAAAAAAAAAAAGATTTTTTTCCTTGAGCATGGAAAGCATTGCACCTGTGACCAGTGGATTGGGCGTGCAGTTAGACTTCTGCAGACAAGCCCTGTAGCTTTCAATCCATACCTTCATACAAGCCAAGTTTGAAAGCTACAGCGTTTGTGAATGAACTACACATCTTCTGCAGTGCCTGATGGTACTGATAGTTTTCATTCACAGGAAAACTGAATGAATGACATGGTCATATGGGTGGAGTCCCACACAGCAGTGCCAGTTTAAAATTGTGACAGCAGTTGCAGGGAGAAGACTTCCCCACAGGGGGGGGGGGGGGGGGGGTAGAGAGGTGACAGGATCTGGAACAGGTTACATATTCCACCCTAAATATGTGAACTTTTCCTTTTAGGGCTCTTACACACCCGTGTCAAGAAACACCATGTTTCAGGTATTGAAGCTTTTTTGAATTTTAGTGATCTGAATGCAGGCCATTGCTTTCCATGTGCCACGACGCACAGGCATGTAAACATCAGTAAACACTAGAACTGCATCTAGATCAGTAATTTTTTTTTTTTTTTTCTACTGGTCAGTAATTTACATTCATAAATCACACCTCCCTATATTCTACGTATGTAAACACACCCTATACAGACCATACTTTCATTTTTTTTGGACAGGACCTTTCTGCCAGGAAAACCTACAACATACAATTTGTAAACCTAGAATATATATAAAAAAATAAAAAATAAATATAAATATATATATTTAAATAATAATAATAATAATAATAATAATAATAATAATAATAATACCAGCACATACCTCTCAATTGCTTTCCGTATTATCCTGGGCAATTGAATAAGCAAATACTGACTGGAAGAGCAAGGTCAATTGCTGACCCACCACCCTTCCTCTTCACTACTGTTTATTGGTAATTAAAACTTGATGTATGAGCTAAAAGGCAGGCTATATAGATGCAGCCATCAGCATAGCATGCCAAGACAATATTTGCATATTTGAGTTCACCCAGTTTCAGAGTTTCTGGGCGGAAGACCACTTTTTTTTTTTTTTTTTTATAACCAACTGGGAAGCTGCATATTAACTACATATTAAGAGCGATGTTAGCTTCTAATGAGAAGCACAAATACAAAATACTAAAGACTTATCACTTGATTAGTGTTTACTCTCAATGATCAAACGGTCAGTCACAAGAATCAGATCATATATATGCATACACAAAAGTATATTTCCTTGACACACGGATTGCTTTATTTTATTGTTCTCAATTCAGCAGCTTAAACATTACATTAACTTTTAATGGATTCTGATGCCCCTCCCTCATCACTCCTGACAAGTGAAACTTTCCTGTCCCTGCATGAAAAAAACCTACTTGAAAACCTTCCCCCATGGGGTCCTGCTGAGCACACCACATGTAAGCCACAATCTGCATTCATTCCAAAAAGAGTTCTTATCCCTCAAGAGTAAAGAATTTTCACTGGAATGACAGAAAATGGTAGTACACATATGCAGGATAAACAAGATATGACAGAAGATAAAGCTGTGCAGCATGAACAGTCCACAGACCAAATATCTCAGCAGAGAGATGGGTGTAATGAGGGAAAGCAAATGAGTGATTTTACACTTTATACTGGACATATATTACCAGCCTCCCCTAATTTGTTTGCTCTTTATAATAAGTTTACATAACACAACAATTTCTATATCACAGGATGACTGAGGGAATGGCAGGCTTCATAAGCTAATAAAAACCTAATCTATTCCACAGTACTGTGATTCTAATGTGTTTCAGGCAGTGAAAAGGGGTGACATTCAGGTAGTTACCAGTGCAGAGAGGACCTAAGTGGGGATACGCTTATTCCCAGTTTAATGACAAGAAACTGCAGAGCTGCCAACTACAAATAGTGGTATTAACCTCTGGCTATACAGTATGGTAGTGCATGTGAATCAAATTTGAGATTCTGGTGTACACAAATTTAATGAACATGCAACTCAAAAATATCCAATACCAGTCACATGAAACAAGGCCTGCAAAACAATGCCTTGAAAAGTTTGCTCACCCAAAAAGATGCATTAAGCTGGCTATAGACCGATTGACATTCGGACAGCTCAGCAGGAACCGGACAAAATTTCCATCCCTCTACAGGCAGGCTGGTTGTCAGTTATTTTTTGTTTTGATCACTGCTAGCAGCTATAACTGCAAACAGTAATCATTGCATTCTGACAGTAGGGAAACCTCCCACTGTCAGAATACAATAGTGCAGGGATTTCCCCATTAACACTGACTGTATTGATAGGGGAATCAACCCATGGTTAAAGGAAAGAAATTTGCACAATGTATGGCCTGGCCTGCCTTACTTTCTTAAAACAGCTCTACAAGACTGTAGCTCCAAGTCCAATGCATCTCCTCTTGAGTTTGAGGGCTGTGCATATGTCACAGCAAACAATGCTCTACCAGGTTGGGTCATGCTTAATCCAAAAATGAATACAGCATGAGGCGTGATCGCACCTGTGTTTCATAACTGAGAGGAAGATCTATGGCAGGAAGTTAGTGTTGGGAGTTCCCAAGCGATGCAAGAAAGCAGAAAACACTGCAGTGAACTGCCAAAAAAAAAAAAGCCACACACACATTTTTCATTGTGATATGCAAAGAGTAGTAAAAGACGTTTAGCATTAAAATAAGAAAAAAAAAAAAAAAAAAAAAAAAAACACAGTCTATGGTATTGAACCTGGAAAGCTGAGGCAGCAGCCATAAAAGAGTTAAGGGCTGGGTAAGATATTTAAAGGCAATCCTAAAAGAGCATGCAAGGACAATGCCCGCATTTTAAAGGATAGTTGGGATCACAAGGGAAATACTGTCATACAAAGATATATACACACACTATTTCACAAATGGGAAAAAATACCTAATATCACAAACCAAACATGCACAAGTAAAGCGATTAACGCTGTTAGAAGACAAGGGGGTAAACAAAACACTAAGCTTCTTGATGGTACAATCCAAAAAAGGACTGGCATCTTTCAGTTCCACAGACAAACAATATAAACACTAATTTAACAGCAACATAAAAAGAAGTGCAGTAACAACAGCTTCTCAATCCCACCATCTTAATCTCAACCACCCTACAGTCAAGGGCTGCCTGAACTACGGGATCAAAGAAAACAGATCAAAGCTCAGCACAAGCGATCACCTGAGGAATTAGTAGCTCTGAAAAGCATGTGCACAGAAAACGTAGGAAGAAATGTATTCCAAGGCATTGTGTCCATATTCGTTCTAAGTGATTGAGTTACGACACTTGACCCAATGAACACAGCTAATAATTAATAGCAAGAGATGTGACAGCACACCTGTAGCCCTAAGATCTCACGTCTGCTAACCTCTACAATTATGGAACATCCAAGCAAAAAAGGATTCTCTATAAAAATCTGCTACCAAAGACCCCAAACCAGCAAACAGTGGGCTATTCATTTAAATCGTGGCTTATTATTGTTGTGGCGCATAACGCTTGCAGAATAATTCTTACAAGTCTCTTCGGAAGAATCAAGCATATACTCGGCAGATTTCCATTTGGTCAACTTTCATTTCATTATACAACTATGACATCTGGCTGATAAACATTCAATATGAGCATCTATCTGGAAAAAAAAACAGGATGGAAGGACCAGGCTGAAGTCAAAAGCATGTTAAGAAAAAGATGCCTTTACAATAAAAAACAGTTCTATCTCAGGGTATACGCAATGCATTGAAGAGTTCTCATTTAGAATGACAAAACGTGATGGCATGATGCCAGCCGTCGCTGGTGAACTGCAGATTACAGTGGTGTCCCTGGCATAAAGCACAGGTAGGCTCACCATCTGAAATAGTAAGTAGCCAGGAGACTAATCCAGGCTACTTAATCCCAGCAGCACACAGAAAACGTTTGACAAGTACAGTTCATTTACCAGGGTGGTGGTTGGTGATGATGATGGGGGAGAGCTCACTCCAGAGGCATGACTAATAGGAATGTGTATGTGCTCACCATGTAAGACGCTGGCGTTAGGGGAGAGAACACAGAAGCTGCACATAAAAGGTGATGCATTAGTACATGTCTGCTACAAACCTGACTACATGGTGCAGACATTGGCAGGCTTCCCTCGCCCATTACCTCACCTAGTCCAGCCATAGCGCCAGGCCCACCCAGGGCATTGTATGGGGGAGGGGGGTGGGGGGTATTTCCCATGCCATCAGATGGGTGCAGATCTCAGTCAAGGTCAAAACTCTGAATCATGCTGGTGACATCCAATCAACTGGTGTGCCCCTCCTCAGCCTGGCACAGAGTGGAGTGCCCAATGTCAGGATGCCCAGGCTGCTGCCATAACAACCATCCCTATGTAATCCCACCAGCAGCACCACCCTCTTCCTCCCTGGTGCTGGCATCAGCCTGCCATAGACAATAAAGGCACTCCTCTACAAAGGGCACCTGTCAATGACAAGGCTAATATGACTGAGGGGGTGAGCTCCATGCACGGTGACCGATGCGGCCCTCCCTCCCTGCCCGGTGTGGCCCCTTACCTGGCGGAGGCGATGCAGGTGTCGTGGAGTTGTGGGGGAGAGAGGAGGAGGCGCCTGATCACAGCATGGTGTCCCCCGGCTCCCCCGTCGGCCGGCCGCTCTCTCTCTCCCTCACACGCAGACTGAAGGCGGCAGAAGCTGGAGAAGCGATGGGGGAGGGGTGATCACAATATGACTGAACAGGAGAGGGAGGGGTGGAGAAGAGAAGAGAGGGGGGTGGGAGAGGACCGGCGAGAAGCACTAAACCTGACTGAAATGATAAGCACACAGCCGGCCGCCTCTCCTCTACACGGCGCGGCGCTCCCTCGGCCGGCACATTCCTATCACACTCACTCACAAGCTCCGGGAACTCCGAGGAAGGACGACACTGCCTCTAATATTTTTTTTATAATTGCAGGCTGGGAGGAGCGCGGCTCTGACTGGAAAGAAGCCGCCCCCTCCTCCTCCTCACTGCCCTCCCGCCCCGCGCTGCCCGCGGCCGTCACGTGCTCCTCGCTCACCGGGGTGGTGACGTCCGTCCTCAGCGCCTCCGTTCGGACATTGGTCCGCGCTCCGGAGCCAGGCGCTGCCTGTGGACGCGCACACCGCCTTACCCCCCCTTCCCTTTGCCTCAGAGCTGGGCACGCCCACCCGGGCCAGTCCCGCTCGCTAATTGGTCTTGACGTACTTCTTTCCATGACGTCTCGCGCTGTGCATCGTCTATGTGTGAGGATGCATATGGTGCGGGCACCAGCCGGAGTGCCGGGATCGATGGCTCGGGGGAGTGCGGGAGGGCCTAGGTCACAGGAGACGAGCTGTACATTGACCTGTGCTCTTATCACACTGCTCCTTTGTGTCTTATCTCTGCATGAACAGTCACTACTACACTCCTCACTCAGCATTTCTACTCTTCACTGTTAGGGGTGTGAGGAGCTTCACCCATAGGACAAAACTAGCAGCACACAACATGTCCCACTACATGCAACCCATACTGGGTGATGGCCCGCACTGCATACAACTTGTACTGTCTGATTGTCCACACTGCATGCAGCTCGTACTGTCTGATGGCCCGCACTGCATACAACTTGTACTGTCTGATGGCCCGCACTGCATACAACTTGTACTGTCTGATGGCCCGCACTGCATACAACCAGCACTATCTGATTGCCTGCACTGCATACAACTTGTACTGTCTGATGGCCCCCGCTGCATACAACTTGTACTATCTGATTGTCCACACTGCTTACAACTTGTACTGTCTGATGGCCCCCGCTGCATACAACTTGTACTATCTGATGGCCCACACTGCATGCAACCTGTACTGTCTGATGGCCCCCGCTGCATACAACTTGTACTATCTGATTGTCCACACTGCATACAACCTGTACTGTCTGATGGCCCCCGCTGCATACAACTTGTACTATCTGATTGTCCACACTGCATACAACTTGTACTGTCTGATGGCCCCCGCTGCATACAACTTGTACTATCTGATTGTCCACACTGCATACAACTTGTACTGTCTGATGGCCCCCGCTGCTTACAACTTGTACTATCTGATTGTCCACACTGCATACAACTTGTACTGTCTGATGGCCCCCGCTGCATACAACTTGTACTATCTGATTGTCCACACTGCATGCAGCTCGTACTGTCTGATGGCCCGCACTGCATACAACTTGTACTATCTGATTGTCCACACTGCATACAACTTGTACTGTCTGATGGCCCCCGCTGCATACAACTTGTACTATCTGATGGCCCACACTGCATGCAACCTGTACTGTCTGATGGCCCCCGCTGCATACAACTTGTACTATCTGATGGTCCACACTGCATACAACCTGTACTGTCTGATGCCCCCGCTGCATACAACTTGTACTATCTGATTGTCCACACTGCATACAACTTGTACTGTCTGATGGCCCCCGCTGCATACAACTTGTACTATCTGATTGTCCACACTGCATACAACTTGTACTGCCTGATGGCCCCCGCTGCATACAACTTGTACTGTCTGATTGTCCACACTGCATGCAGCTCGTACTGTCTGATGGCCCGCACTGCATACAACTTATACTATCTGATTGTCCACACTGCATACAACATGTACTGTCTGATGGCCCCCGCTGCACACAACTTGTACTATCTGATTGTCCACACTGCATACAACTTGTACTGTCTGATGGCCCCCGCTGCATACAACTTGTACTGTCTGATTGTCCACACTGCATGCAGCTCGTACTGTCTGATGGCCCGCACTGATACAACTTGTACTATCTGATTGTCCACACTGCATACAACTTGTACTGTGTGATGGCCCCCACTGCATACAACTTGTACTGTCTGATGGCCCACACTGCATGCAACCTGTACTGTCTGATGACCCGCACTGCATGCAACCCGTACTATCTGATAGCCCGCACTGCATACAACCGGCACTATCTGATTGCCCGCACTGCATACAACCTGCACTATCTTATTGCCCGCACTGCATACAACCTGCACTATCTGATTGCCCGCACTGCATACAACCTGCACTATCTGATTGCCCGCACTGCATACAACCTCGCACTTCATGCAACCCGTACTGTCTGAGGGCTCGCACTGCATACAACTTGTACTGTCTGATGGCCTACACTACATACAACTTGTACTGTCTGATGGCCCGCACTGCATACAACCTGTACTGTCTCATAGCTTGCACTTCATGCAACCCGTACTGTCTGATGGCCCACACTGCATGCAACCTGTACTGTCTGATGGCCCACACTGCATGCAACCTGCACTATCTGATTGCCCGCATTGCATACAACCTGCACTGATTGCCCGCACTGCATACAACCTGCACTATCTGATTGCCCGCACTGCATACAACCTCGCACTTCATGCAACCCGTACTGTCTGAGGGCTCGCACTGCATACAACCTGCACTATCTGCCCGCACTGCATGCAACCTGTACTGTCTGCCTGCACTGCATGCAACCTGTACTGGCTAATGGCCCACACTGCATACAACTTGTACTTTCTGATGGCCCACACTGCATGCAACCTGTACTGTCTGACTGCCCGCACTGCATACAACCTGCACTGATTGCCCGCACTGCATACAACTTGTACTGTATGATTGCCCACACTGCATGCACCTGTACTGTCTGATGGCCCACACTGCATACAGCCTGTACTGTCATGGCCCGCACTGCATTGAACCTGTATTGTGTGATGGCCCGCACTGCATACAACCTGTACCGTCTCATGGCTCCTGCATACAGCATGTACTATCTGATTGCCCGCACTGCATACAACCTGCACTATCTGATTGCCCGCACTGCATACAACCTGCACTATCTGATTGCCCGCATTGCATACAACCTGCACTGATTGCCTGCACTGCATACAACCTGCACTATCTGATTGCCCGCACTGCATACAACCTCGCACTTCATGCAACCCGTACTGTCTGAGGGCTCGCACTGCATACAACCTGCACTATCTGATTGCCCGCACTGCATGCAACTTGTACTGTCTGCCTGCACTGCATGCAACCTGTACTGGCTAATGGCCCACACTGCATACAACTTGTACTGTCTGATGGCCCACACTGCATGCAACCTGTACTGTCTGATGGCCCACACTGCATACAGCCTGTACTGTGATGGCCCGCACTGCATTGAACCTGTATTTTGTGATGGCCCGCACTGCATACAACCTGTACCGTCTCATGGCTCCTACTGCATACAGCATGTACTGTCTGATGGCCCACACTGCATTGAACCTGTACTGTCTAATGGCCTGCACTGCATACAACCTCTACTGTCTGATAGCCCACACTGCATACAACCTTTACTGTCTCATGGCCCACACTGCATACAACCTGTACTGTCTGATGGCCCGCACTACATACAAACTGTACTGATTGATTGCCTGCACTGCATACAAACTGTACTGTCTGATGGCCCGCACTGCAGACAACCTGTAGTGTCTGATAGCCTGCACTGCAGACAACCTGTAGTGTCTGATGGCCCGCACTAAAGACAACCTGTAGTGTCTGATGGCCCGCACTGCATACAACCTGTACTGTCTCATGGCCCGCACTGCATATAAACTTTGTCTGATGGCCTGCACTGCATACAACCTTTAATGTCTTATGGCTGGCACTGCATACAACCTGTACTGTCTCATGGCCCGCACTGCATACAACCTGTACTGTCTGATGGCCCACACTGCATAAAACCTCTACTGTCTGATGGCCCGCACTGCATACAACCTGTACTGTCTTATGGCCCGCAGTGCATACAACCTGTACTGTCTAATGGCTTGCACTACATACAACCTGTACTGTCTGATGGCCCACACTGCATTCAACCTGTACTGTATAATGGCCTGCACTGCACACAACCTGTACTGTTTGATGACCCGCACTGCATTTAACCTGTACTAT
The DNA here is from genome assembly GCA_018402905.1 of Glandirana rugosa. Classification (NCBI taxonomy): domain Eukaryota; kingdom Metazoa; phylum Chordata; class Amphibia; order Anura; family Ranidae; genus Glandirana; species Glandirana rugosa. The sequence continues at coordinate 269,400 of BLSH010370704.1, read as the reverse complement.
CTGATCGTCCGCACTGCATACAACCTGTACTGCTTCATGGCCCGCACTGCATACAACCTGTACTGTCTGTTGTCCTGCACTGCATACAACCTGTACTGTCTGATGGCCCGCACTGCATACAACCTGTACTGTCTGATGACTCGCATTGCATACAACCTGTACTGTTTGATGGCCCACACTGCATACAAACTGTACTGTGATGGTCCGCACTGCATACAATCTGTACTGTCTGATGGCCAGCAGTGCATACAATCTGTACTGTCTGATGGCCCGAACTGCATACAGCCTGTACTGTCTAATGGCCCACACTGCATATAACCTTTATTGTCTGATGGCCAGCACTGCATACAACCTGTATTGTCTGATGGCCCACACTGCATACAACCCATACTGTCTGATGACCTGCACTGCATACAACCTGTACTGTCTGATGACCCGCACTGCATACAACCTGTACTGTCTCATGGCCCGCACTGCATACAACCTGTATTGTCTCATGGCCCGCACTGCATTCATCCTGTACTGTCTCATGGCCCGCACTGCATACAACCTTTATTATCTGATGGCCCGCACTGCATACAGCCTGTACTGTCTCATGGCCCGCACTGCATACAACCTGTATTGGCTCATGGCCCGCACTGCATTCAACCTGTACTGTCTCATGGCCCACACTGCATACAACGTGTGCTGTCTGATTGCCCACACTGCATACAATTGTACTGTCTGATGGCCCGCACTGCATACAACCTGCACTATCTGATTGCCCGAAATGCATACAACTTGTACTGTCTGATGGCCCACACTGCATACAACCTGTACTGTCTCATAGCTCGCACTTCATGCAACCCATACTGTCTGATGGCCCACACTGCATACAACAAGCATTATCTGATTGCCCGCACTGCATGCAACTTGTACTGTCTGATGGCCCGCACTGCATACAACTTGTACTGTCTGATGGCCCACACTGCATGCAACCTGCACTGATTGCCTGCACTGCATACAACTTTTACTGTCTGATGGCCCAAACTGCATACAGCCTGTACTGTGATGGACCGCACTGCATACAACCTGTAATATTTGATGGCTCTTACTGCACACACACTGCATGCAACCTGCACTATCTGATTGGCCGCACTGCATACAACCTGCACTGATTGCCCGAACTGCGTACAGCCTGTACTGTGATGGCCCGCATTGCATTGAACCTGTATTTTCTGATGGCCCGCACTGCATATGACCTGTAATATCTGATGGCTCTCACTGCATACAACCTGTACTGTCTGATGGCCTGCGGGGCATTCAACCTGTACTGTCTGCCTGCACTGCATACAACCTGTACTGTCTCATGGCCTGCACTGCATACAACCTGTATTGTATCATGGCTCGCTCTGCATACAACATGTACTGTCTGATGGCCCACACTGCATACAACCTGCTCGCACTTCATGCAATCCGTACTGCCTGATGGCCCACACTGCATACAACTTGTACTGTCTGATGGCCCGCACTGCATACAACTTGTACTGTCTGCCCGCACTGCATACAACCTGCACTATCTGATTGCCCTCAATGCATACAACTTGTACTGTCTGATGGTCCACACTGCATACAACCTGTACTGTCTCATAGCTCGCACTTCATGCAACCAATACTGTCTGATGACCCACACTGCATACAACCTGCACTATCTGATTGCCCGCACTGCATACAACCTGCACTGTCTGATGGCCCATACTGCATTCAACCTGTACTGTCTGATGGTCCGCACTGCATACAACCTGTACTGTCTGATGGCCCGCACTGCACACAACCTGTACTGTTTGATCCGCACTGCATTCAACCTGTACTGTCTGATGGTCCGCACTGCATACAACCTGTACTGTCTCATTGGCTGCACTGCATACATTCTGTACTGTCTGATGGCCCGCACTGCATACAACCTGTACTGTCTGTTGTCCCGCACTGCATACAACCTGTACTGTCTGATGGCCCGCACTGCATACATGTACTGTCTGATGGCCTGCACTGCATACAACCTGTACTGTCTGGTGACTCGCACTGCATACAACCTGTACTGTTTGATGGCCCGCACTGCATACAAACTGTACTGTGATGGCCCGCACTGCATACAATCTATACTGTCTGATGGCCTGAACTGCATACAACCTGTACTATCTCATGGCCCGCACTGCATATAACCTGTACTGTCTCATAGCTCGCACTTCATGCAACCAATACTGTCTGATGGCCCGCACTGCATAAAACCTGCACTATCTGATTGCCCGCACTGCATACAACTTGTTCTGTCTGATGGCCCACACTGCATGCAACCTTCACTATCTGATTGCCTGCACTGCATACAACCTGCACTAATTGCCCGCACTGCATACAACTTGTACTGTCTGATGGCCCGAACTGTGTACAGCCTGTACTGTGATGGCCCGCACTGCATTGAACCTGTATTTTCTGATGGCCCGCACTGCATACAACCTGCAATATCTGATGGCTCTCACTGCATACAACCTGTACTGTCTGATGGCCTGCTGCGCATTCAACCTGTACTATCTCATGGCCCGCACTGCATACAACCTGTACTATCTCATGGGCCGCACTGCATACAACCTGTACTGTATCATGGCTCGCTCTGCATACAACATGTACTGTCTGATGGCCCACACTGCATACAACCTGTACTGTCTGATGGCTCGCACTTCATGCAATCCGTACTGTCTGATGGCCCATACTGCATAAAACCTCTACTGTATGATGGCCCGCACTGCATGCAACCTGTACTATCTGATGGCCCACACTGCATTCAACTTGTACTGTCTGATGGCCCGCACTGCATTAAACCTGTACTGTCTCATGGCCTGCACTTCATACAACCTGTACTGTCTCATGGCCTGCACTTCATACAACCTGTACTGTCTGATGGCCCTCTCTGCATACAACCTGTACTGTCTAATGACCCACACTGCATTGAACCTGTACTGTCTGATGGCCCACACTGCATACAACCTGTAGTGTTTGATGGCCCAAACTGCATTCAACCTGTACTGTCTGATGGTCCGCACTGCATACAACCTGTACTGTCTGATGGGCCGCAATGCATACAACCTGTACTGTCTGATGGCCTGCACTGCATACAACCTGTACTGTCTGATGGCCCGCACTACATACAAACTGTACTGATTGATTGCCTGCACTGCATACAAACTGTACTGTCTCATTGCATGCACTGCAGACAACCTGTAGTGTCTGATGGCCCGCACTGCATACAACCTGTACTGTCTTATGGCCTGCACTGCATATAAATGTTATTGTCTGATGGCCTCCACTGCACACAACCTTTATTGTCTAATGGCCGGCACTGCATACAACCTGTATTGTCTGATGGCCTGCACTGCATTCAACCTTTACTGTCTGATGGCCCACACTGCATAAAACCTGTACTGTCTGATGGCCCGCACTGCATACAACCTTTACTGTCTGATGGCCGGCCCGCACTGCATACAACCTGTACTGTCTCATTGGCTGCACTGCATACATTCTATACTGTCTGATGGCCCGCACTGCATACAACCTTACTGTCTGTTGTCCCGCACTGCATACAACCTGTACTGTCTGATGGCCCGCACTGCATACAACCTGTACTGTCTGATGGCCTGCACTGCATACAACCTGTACTGTCTGGTGACTCGCATTGCATACAACCTGCACTAATTGCCCGCACTGCATACAACTTGTACTGTCTGATGGCCCGAACTGCGTACAGCCTGTACTGTGATGGCCCGCACTGCATTGAACCTGTATTTTCTGATGGCCCGCACTGCATACAACCTGTAATATCTGATGGCTCTCACTGCATACAACCTGTACTGTCTGTTGGCCTGCGGCGCATTCAACCTGTACTGTCTGATGGCCCGCACTGCATACAACCTGTACTGTCTGATGACCCACACTGCATTGAACGTGTGCTGTCTCATGGCTCACTCTGCAAACAACCTGTACTGTCTGATGACCCACACTGCATTGAACGTGTGCTGTCTGGTAGCCCGCACTGCATACAACCTGTACTGTCTGATGGCCCGCACTGCACACAACCTGTACTGTTTGATGATCCACACTGCATTCAACCTGTAGTCTGATGGTCCGCACTGCATACAACCTGTACTGTCTCATGGCCTGCACTGCATACAACCTGTACTGTCTAATGGCCCACACTGCATACAACCTGTACTGTTTGTTGTCCTGCACTGCATACAACCTGTACAGTTTGATGGCCAGCACTGCATACAACCTGTACTGTTTGTTGTTCTGCACTGCATACAACCTGTACTGTCTGATGGCCCTCACTGCATACAACCTGTACTGTCTGGTGGCTCACACTGCATACAACCTTTACTGTCTCATTGCCCACACTGCATACAACCTGTACTGTCTGATGGCTCGCACTGCATACAACCTGTACTGTTTGATGGCCCGCTCTGCATACAAACTGTACTGTCTGATGGCCCGCACTGCATACAACCTGTACTGTCTCATGGCCTGCACTGTATATAACCTTTATTGCCAGCACTGCATACAAACTTTGCTGTTTGATGATCCGCACTGCATTCAACCTGTACTGTCTGATGATCCGCACTGCATACAACCTGTACTGTCTCATTGGCTGCACTGCATATAATCTATACTGTCTGATGGCCCGCACTGCATACAACCTGTACTGTCTGTTGTCCCGCACTGCATACAACCTGTAATGTCTGATGGCCCGCACTGCATACAACCTGTTCTGTCTGATGGCCTGCACTGCATACAACCTTTACTGTCTGTTGACTCGCACTGCATACAACCTGTACTGTCTTAACCCGCACTGCAAACAAACTACTGTGATGGCCCACACTGCATACAATCTGTACTGTCTGATGGCCCGAACTGCATACAAACTGTACTGTCTCATGGCCCGCACTGCATATAACCTTTATTGTCTGATGGCCAGCACTGCATACAACCTGTACTGTCTCATGGCCCGCACTGCATACAATCTGTACTGTCTGATGGCCCGCACTGCATACAACCTGTATTGTCTCATGGCCCACACTGCATACAACCCGTACTGTCTGATGACCTACGCTGCATACAACTTGTACTGTCTGATGGCCCGCACTGCATTCAACCTGTACTGTCTCATGGCCCGCACTGCATACAAACTGTTCTGTCTGATGGCCCGCACTACATACAACCAGTACTGTCTGATGACCTACGCTGCATACAACCTGTACTGTCTGATGGCCCGCACTGCATTCAACCTGTACTGTCTCATGGCCCGCACTGCATACAACCTGCACTGTCTGATGGCCCGCACCGCATACAACCCGTACTGTCTGATGACCTACGCTGCATACAACCTGTGCTGTCTCATGGCCCGCACTGCATACAACCTGTACTGTCTCATGGCCCGCTCTGCATACAACCTGTACTGTCTGATGACCCACACTGCATTGAATGTGTACTGTCTGATGGCCTGCACTGCATACAACCTTACTGTCTGATGGCATGCACTGCATTCAACCTGTACTGTCTGATGGCCCACACTTCATACAATCTTTACTGTCTCATGGCCCACACTGCATACAACCTGTTCTGTCTGATGACCCACATTGCATTGAATCTGTACTGTCTCATGGCCCGCACTGCATACAAGCTGTATTGTCTGATGACCCTCACTGCATTGATCCTGTACTGTCTGATGGCCCGCACTGCATTGAACCTGTACTGTCTGATGGCCCGCACTGTATTCAACCTATACTGTCTGATGGCTCACACTGCATGCAACCTGTACTGTCTCGTGGCCCACACTGCATACAACCTGTACTGTCTGATGGCCCGCTCTGCAAACAACCTTTACTGTCTGATGACCAACACTGCATTGTACCTGTACTGTCTCTTGGTCCGCACTCTATACAACCTGTACTGTCTGATGGCCTGCAATGCATTCAACCTGTACTGTCTGTTGTCCCGCACTGCATACAACCTGTACTGTCTGATGGCCCGCACTCTATACAACCTGTACTGTCTGTTGTCCTGCACTGCGTACAACCTGTACTGTCTGATGGCCCGCACTGCATACAAACTGTACTGTGATGGCCCGCACTGCATAAATCTGTACTGTCTGATGGCCCGCACTGCATACAATCTGTACTGTCTGATCGCCCGCACTGCGTACAATCTGTACTGTCTGATGGCCCGAAATGCATACAATCTGTATTGTCTCATGGCCCGCACTACATATGACCTTTATTGTCTGATGGCCAGCACTGCATACAACCTGTATTGTCTGATGACCCGCACTGCATTCAACCTGTACTGTCTCATGGCCCACACTGCATACAACCTGTACTGTCTGATGGTCCACACTGAATACAACCCGTACTGTCTGATGACCTGCACTGCATACAACCTGTACTGTCTGATGGCCCGCACTGCATACAACCTGTATGGTTTCATGGCCTGCACTGCATACAACCTGTACTGTCTCATGGCCCACTCTACATACAACCTGTACTGTCTGATGACCCACACTGCATTGAGCGTGTGATGTCTGATGGCCCACGCTGCATACAACCAGTACTGTCTGATGGCATGCACTGCATTCAACCTGTACGGTCTGATGGCCCGCACTGTTTACAACCTGTATTGTCTCATGGCCCGCGCTGCATACAACCTATACATTCTGATGGCCCACTCTGCATTCAACCTGTACTGTCTAATGGCCCGCACTGCATTCAACCTGTACTGTCTCATGTCCCGCACTGCATACAACCTGTACTGTTTAAAGACCCGCACTGCATTCAACCTGTACTGTCTGATGGTCTGCACTGCATACAACCTGTACTGTCTCATGGCCTGCACTGCATACAACCTGTACTGTCTAATGGCCCGCACTGCATACAACCTGTACTGTTTGTTGTCCCGCACTGCATACAACCTGTACTGTCTGATGGCCCACACTGCATACAACCTGTACTGTCTGATGGCTTGCACTGCATACAACCTGTACTGTTTGATGGCCCGCTCTGCATACAACCTGTACTGTCTGATGGCTCACACTGCATACAACCTGTACTGTTTGATGGCCCGCTCTGCATACAAACTGTACTGTCTGATGGTCCACACTGCATACAACCTGTACTGTCTCATGGCCTGCACTGTTTATAACCTTTATTGCCTGATGGCCAGCACTGCATACAACCTGTATTGTCTGATGGCCCGCACTGCATTCAACCTGTACTGTCTCATGGCCCACACTGCATACAACCTGTACTGTCTGATGGCCCGCTCTGCAAACAACCTTTACTGTCTGATGACCAACACTGCATTGTACCCGTACTGTCTCATGGCCCGCACTGTATACAACCTGTACTGTCTGATGGCCTGCGCTGCATACAACCTGTACTGTCTGATGGCCTGCGCTGCATACAACCTGTACTGTCTGATGGCCCGCACTCCATACAACCTGTACTGTCTGTTGTCCCACACTGCATACAACCTGTACTGTCCGATGGCCCGCACTGCATACAAACTGTACTGTGATGGCCCGCACTGCATACAATCTGTACTGTCTGATTGCCCGTACTGCATGCAATCTGTAATGTCTGATCGCCCACACTGCATACAATTTGTACTGTCTGTTGACCCGAACTGCATACAACCTGTTCTGTCTCATGGCCCGCACTGCAGATGACCTTTATTGTCTGATGGCCAGCACTGCATACAACCTGTATTGTCTGATGGCCCGCACTGCATTCAACCTGTACTGTCTCATGGCCCACACTGCATACAACCTGTACTGTCTGATGGCCCACACTGCATACAACCCGTACTGTCTGATGACCTGCACTGCATACAACCTGTACTGTCTGATGGCCCGCACTGCATACAACCTGTACTGTTTCATGGCCTGCACTGCATACAACCTGTACTGTCTCATGGCCCACTCTGCATACAACCTGTACTGTGATGGCCCGCACAGCATACAAACTGTACTGTGATGGCCCGCACAGCATACAAACTGTACTGTCTGATGGCCCGCACAGCATAGAACTTGTACTGTCTGATGGCCCACACTGCATACAACCTTTATTATCTGAAGGCCCGCACTGCATACAACCTGTACTGTCTCATGGCTCGCACTGCATACAACCTGTACTGTTTGATGGCCCGCACTGCATACAAACTGTACTGTCTGATGGCCCGCACTGCATACAACCTGTACTGTCTTATGGCCCCCACTGCATACAACCCATACTGTCTGATGGCCCGCACTGCCTAGAACTTGTACTCTCTGATGGCGCGCACTGCATACAACCTGTACTCTCTGATGGCCTGCACTGCATAGAACCTGTACTGTCTGTTGGTCCGCATTGCAGAGAACCTTTACTGTCTGATGGCCCACACTGCATACAACCTGTACTGTCTTATGGCCTGCACTGCATACAACCTGTACTATCTGATGGCCCACACTGCATACAACCTCTACTGTCTGATGGCCAACACTGCATATAACCTGTACTATCTGATGGCCGGCACTGTCTGGTGGCAGGAGGAAAAGCCTGAGTCCAAAGAATTGCTGTAACGTGTTTTCAAAAAACACACACACAGGCATGAGAGCAAATGATACTGCCATCATGTAATGACCGAATTTTCAGCGAAAAATTATTCAATGGACCTAACTGAACTCGTTTCTACTTCTTTTTTTTGCTTCTGAGTCACGGCAAGAAACACATTGACCAATTTATCGCTCATTCGGCAGGAGTTTTCCAAACTTTTCTTCCAAGTTTGTTTGGCTCAAAAAGGCCACAACTGATTTTCGATCTGTGCCCATTAACTGGACGAAAAACAAACAAACTGTCCAAAGGATAAATTTTCTAATGATTTTTCGTCTAGATCAGGGGGTCTCCAAACTTTCTAAACAAAAGGCCAGTTTACTATCCTCCGGGATTTAGGGGGAGCCGTACTGTGGCCAGTGGGAGTAGAGAATGTCCCAGGCTTGGTGGTCAGTGGGGGTAACAAAAATTACACAGCTTCCCTGTGGTTAGGAGGAGAAATAGTGTACATTTACAAAGAAAAAAAACGCACTGACATGTGAAAGCAGCCAGCAAAACAGTCAGACCAAACTGTGCAATCAACATAAAACATTAAATGCAGCGCTATAAAATCTAAATGAGCATGTGCATCTATAGTTCATACATAAAAAGTTCATTTTAATAGTGTCCATGTGAAATCATTTGATCCAAATAGATAAGTTTGATTCCACTATGTGATCCACCACAGATAAAAGATGAACTGTTACCGGATGAGTAAGACTCTATTACGGAGTCATATAGGCCCACAATATGTGGTTAGGACAGTGGGAGATGCCATCCAATCATTGGAGCACAGATAAACAAACTTAGACCACCAATCTCATAGATAGACCAGGACTCCTCCCTCATCATGGATATGCAGCATGATGTAATGAAAGGAGTGCCCACATAGCGTAAATCCGTTTTAAAACAAATATTTATTAAAACAAAGGGGATTACGGGTACTCACAATTTCATTGAAAGAAAAAGAGCATGTTATAATCCAAAGCAGCAAACAGGTATAAGAACGGCTTGTGTGCACAATCAGACGGTGTTGGCTTGGCGACGGCACGTATATAAGCTCTACCCTACATGTTTCTTTACAACTGACGTCATGCCTCCCATGACTTTGTTGTGCCTAAATGTCCATATTATAGCTCGTTTCCCTTATACATCCAACCCTCGAGCCACAGTTTGGAGACCACTGGTCTGGTGTATGGGCACCATAACTATTCTTAGGCCTCATTTAGACTTGCAGTTGCAGTGGGTGGGGTGGCAAAAATGTGTGGTTGAGATCCCCTGTTTAAGCTGCAATAAGCAGTGGACAAGGGATGTTTACAAGCAGCAAAGTTGACATGCGGTGATCAGCAGGTGGCAAGCTCCTCAGATGCTACACATTTAAGTCAATGGGAAAGTGCTGCAAATGGCCCTCCAACCACGTTCAATACGGCAAAAATGGGGTTAAAACAGGTGAAGGTGAGGAGGCGAATTGGACTGCATAGGCAAGGGAGATTTAGATGCATGCCTAAATATTCCCCTTAAGTGGAACTAAGGCCTCGTACATGTGGGCAATCACATCTGTGCCCCATGCAGGGGCATGTTTTATCAGCATAGGAATGCCCAGATGTTCTGAGCATCCCTTTGCAGGCAGTCAAATTAATATCTGTTTTGACACAGCTGATGTTTCCCAACTGACATGAACAGGAGTGCCTGCAAAGGGATGCATGAACCACCTCTGCATTCCTATGCTGGTAAAACATGCCCCTGCACTGGGCACAGATGTGATCGCCCGTGTGAACGAGACCTAAACCTATACTATGACATGCTATGTTGCAGCTTGTGTTCTGACAGGGGGAAGGCCTCCACACCAGAACACTTCAGTGAGCTTTCTCAGCCATTGGCCGAGAGTGCTGATCGGGAGCCGATCGGCAGGCCTTTTTTGGTCATGCCCCTTTGACAGAAGTCGGACCAGCTGCAGTACACCCAGGGCGAATGTCGGTCGGTTTCTAATGAACCAGCTGACGATGCCCAACATTCCGCCTGTGTGTACTAGGCTTAAGGCTTTTCATGCACTCTAACCTGATTCGCACCTGAAATGGAGAACAGGGATACACCTGACCCGCTGCTGCGAGCCGCGGCCGCAGCTAGTGTGAACCCAGCCTAAATGTCTGCCAACAGACAGTACAAGTTCTATACAGTGTACCATTTTGTGTGAATACACATGTGTGCTGTGGGAGTTCAGTGGTTGGTTTTCAGTTTCCTGGTACTATAGGTGAAGTTGGAGCTCCTACCCCTGACATGGAAGAGCAGAAATGCTGAGTGAGGAGTGTAGTTGTGACTGCTGCACACACGATTCTGATGGAGAGATGAGAAAGAACAGGTGGGATGGAGCAGTGTGAAAGGAGCCGGTCGATGTACAGGAGCCGGTCGATGTATAGCACCACGCTCTGACAGCTCGTCTCTTGTGCCCCCACACACAATCAATCAAGAGAGCAAAAACCTGGTATCTGAAAGTAACCCAGGAGAAGACGGCAACGACCATCACTTTAAAATGTTCTCTTCCCCCTTCTCCTACCTAACCTGTGAAAAAAAGATCTGTATACTTAGCTGGTTTTTAATCCATTCACATGATACTGCAGCTATGTGTATATCAGTGCTCAACAACAGTTGCGAATTACAGAAGCTGTGACCACTGAACTCCCACAGCACACATGTGTATTCACACAAAATGGTACACTGTATAGAACTTGTACTATCCGTTGGCAGACATTTAGGCCGGGTTCACACTAGCTGCGGCCGTGGCTCGCACACAAATGTCAGGATTTGGAGGTCTTTCCCACTCAAAACTCTTTGAACCTGAAATTCTGGGTCTCTAACACAGATTTATCAATCCAGAGAGTACTGGAAAGCAGTCCTTTCAATAGCCAAACTCCCCTGGAACATCTCACCCTGCATGTCTGAGAACCCCTGAGCACTTAGCAGAGTCTCCACAACTATCCCCCTTAAAGAGACCACAGCTCAAATAGTGGGGAAATCTACCTGCCAGTGTCCTTCCCAGTGTCCGGCACATTTCCTATTCATGTGGTCATGTGATCCCACAGCTCCAGCTCCCCAGTGTCAGTGAGTGACTGCTGCAGGGAAGAGTTAGGCATGCCAACAACGGTTAGACTAACGTTCGGGGGGGTACAGTGTGAAAGGGCTCTAAGTGGGTACAGGATTCACTATGCTTTTTTCTCCTTGGCAGGAAGTTTCCTCCTGTGTCAGACCATGCCAAGCTTACATGGATGAGGCAGAACAAACACATGAATGCCAGGGTTACCAGATGGATCTTGCCATTACAAGAGTTCAAATCCACGATGGAACAAAGGCCAGGAAAACAACACAAGAATGTGGATGACCTCCCTAAGGTACACTGTAGAGTGTCCCACAGTGCCTCTTACACCTCCACATCGGGAAAAGGGGAGGGGTATAATATGTCTAGGACACCAGGAATGTGTCCTGGACAGTAGCTACATTTCCCCAATATTTGAGTTGTGGTCCCTTTAAAAGGGAGACAGTTTTGGAAACATTGCTGAGTACTCAGGCGTTCTGAGTCATGTAGGGTGAGGTTTTCCGGGAGTGTTTGGCTAGAAAGAGAACGGATTTCCAGTACTCTCTAAATTGATAATTCTGTATTAGGGAATTTCAGAGGTTCTAACAGTTTTGGGAGGGAAGTACCTCCAAACCCTGGCTACAAGGACTCTGTGTTCTGATTGGATCGGAGTACCCCAGTCACAACACAATAGCTCAGCAGGGGATATCGCTGGACTAAAATTGCTTATGTTTGTACGTGATCTGTATGTGTTTTTTTTTTCTTTCAGCCTGCTGGGTTGAACGAAAAAAAAACTTATAGTGTATACCCAGACTTAAGCAAAAGGTGAATGGTCTGGGAACTGAGGCACTTGTTGCTGAACCCCCTACGGCACCCTGAAACGCAGATAAACCCTACCCCAGTGTTGGGAGCCAAGAGTTTCATGGTGAGCCAGTTGTATGGTTCCTTGTTTTGCTGGAACTGAACTGTTTGACTTTGTGCTGAAGGGAACTATTTATGTTACCTGTTTTGGAGGAACTTATAAAGAACTGTTTACTTTTACAAAAAGGTGCTGGTGATCTCTGCCCCATATGACAGTAAGTACACACGCCATATTTTATACAGGCTAGGCAAGATAGGTAGGAGGGGGGAGGAACATTTTTTTAAAATAGACAGTATTAGGCTTTTCTTCCACTTCAGTTCTGGAAGATTTTACCCCCTTCATGACCAGGCCATTTTTTGCTATTCAGCACTGCGCTACTTTAACTGGCAATTGTGCACAAATAGAGCTTTCGTTTGGTGGTATTTGATCACCACCAGGTTTTTTATTGTTTGTGATATAAACAAAAAAAGACCAAAAAGTTTGAAAAAAGAAAACATTCTTTTTTACTCTGCTATATAACATATCCAATAAAAAGTTTTTGAAAAAATTGAATTTCTTCATAAATTTTGGCTAAAATGTATTCTGCATATTTTGGATAAAACAAAAATTAAATAAGTGAACATTGATTGGTTTGTGTGAAAGTTTTAGTGCCTACAAACTATGGTATGTATACTGGAATTTTTACTTTTTTATACTATTAACGGCGGCAATCAACAAATTATAATGGGACTGCAATATTGAGGCGGACAATCTGGCACTAACTGACCCGGGGGGGACTGACTAACTGCCACCGACATCACTAGTGACATTAATACATTGATCAGTGCTAATACTATACACTGTCACTGTACTAATGAAACTGGCTGGGAAGAGGTTAACATCTAGGGCAACCAAGGGGTTAAATATGTGCCTAACTATATGTAGTGTGTGTGTAAAGTTTGCTGCTTTTAGTAACTGATCTTTCAGTTTCCCATCCCTTCATACAGAGCTCGTGTTGTTTACCAACATAAGAGCTCGAGACTGTGATTACACACAGCTGATCAGTAGGTCCCAGCCATGAATCATTGGCTGGGATATGCTGACAGGCCCCCCTACTGTGTACAATCACAGTGGGAGCTGGGCGAGGGGCGCACCTTAAACCCAGACGTAGGCAGCAACGTACTGGTAGGTCGCTTTGCCTACAGAGGCTGCTCGTTCGCAGTACACTGTGGGTGGGTGGTCTTCACCCCGTAAACAAAAATGTAAAAGTCAGCAGCTACAAATACTTTAGCTGCTGACTTTTAAAAAGCACAGACTTACCTGTCTCAAAATTCAGCGATGTCTTCACCCGACCTGGGTCTTTTTCGGTCTTCGGGTGCAGGCTCTGGCATCTTAACTGTGGGCAGCTGAATGTAACTCCTTTGTAGTCTGTCAAACACCCATCTTAGTCATACAGCAAAACAGTCATTTGTTTTCTTTTTTTGTTTACAAACTGTTTATTTGGAAAAGGCAAATCCATTACAAAAGGCCATCATGAGACTGTAAGTGCCCATTTACACAGGGGCGACTTGCGCTCCGACTTGAGTCGCCTCAAATCGCCCCAAGTTGCTTGCAAGTGAAATCCCATTGAAGTGAATGGGAGCGGTCTTAATGTACACTACTGAAGTCACTCTGACTTCAGAAAAGGTTCCTGTACTACTTGGAGGCGACTTCTATTCGACTTGTGCCCATAGAATTTAATAGAAGTTGCCTCCAAGTCGGATCCCCCATCTAAATGCAAGCGACTTTGTAGTAAAAAGAATAGCATTTATTTGGGGCAGCCCCCTCCTTCCCTTCTCTGATTGGCCACAGGCAAAGTCGCCTGGCATAAGTTGTGTTGTACGTCACCTGAAGTCGCCCTGAAAGTCATGCTGAAATCGCCTAGCAAAGTCGCGCTGAAGTCGGGTCGCCCCTGTGTGAATGCAGCTTAACAGTATTTTGTTTTATTCACAAACCCCTCAAACATTGTCAGCATCTTTGATGTCCTTCTCAGTTGTCCTAAATATCTCGGTCATTTGACCTCCTCTGTTACCTCCCTGACTTTGTTTGTCCTTTTTCTTACTGTTAGTCACCCTTATGAGAGTGAAATAAAGGTTTGATTTAAAGTGGTTATAAAGGCAGAATGTTTTTTTATTTTAATGTATTCTATGCATTAAGATAAAAAGCTTTCTGTGTGCAGCTGCCCCCCTCAGCCCCCCTAAGGGCACTTTCACACTTGCAGGACCATTTTCACAGACTCCGCTTGCTCAGCAGGGATCGATCCATCTGTGCTCACTGTGCAGGAACAGACCTGTCAGAGCCCCGCTCTCCTCTATGGGGGATCGGATGAAAATTGATCCGCCTGTTCCTTTTCATACGATCTGATCCCGCCAGACAGATGGAAAATAGGGTTTCCATCTGTCTGGATTTAGCAGATGGGATCGGATGTCAGTGGACATGTCACGCTGACATCCATCGCTCCAAAGAGTTACATGCAGCGTCCGTTCAGGTCCGCCTGTAAAACTGACAGGCGGACCTGAATGGTCCGCATGTGTGAAAGAGCCCTAATACTTACCTGAGGTCCCTCTCTGTCCAGCGATGTCCACGAGTGTCTCAGCTGTTCGAGATTCTCCTCCTGATTGGCTGAGACTATGCAGCGGCGCCATTGGCGCTGCTGTCAATCAAAGTCAGCTAGCCAATCAGGGGAAAGAGAGAGCGGGGCCGGGGCTCTGTGTCTGAATGGACACAGGGAGCTATGACTTGGCCTGGGTGCCCCCATAGCAAGCTGCTTGCTGTGGGGGCACTGAACAGGAGAGAGGAGCCAGGAGCACAGAAGAGGGACCCAAGAAGAGGAGGATCTGGGCGGCTTTGTGAAAATCCACTGCAACAGAGAAGGTAAGTACAACATGTTTGTTATTTCTATAGGAAAAAAAACAAGACTTTACAATCACTTTAAGCCTTTGCGCACCGGGGTCGAAAATCAGCCAAAACTGGACAGTTTAGCAGGAACTGGACAACTTTTGCCTGTGTGTTCAGCTGTATGTGCTACAGAAGCCGGTATCATGGGGAGGAGAGATACAGTGTTTTTCCTGGGCAAGATTAGCTAAGCTCAGGCAGACCAGTGTGGGGAGTGAACAGAGGCAGACCTGTGCTGGGGTCTGTGCCTAGCATTCATGAGAACAGAGCCTGCAAGGACTGAAGTGAGAGACTCAGCCACAGAGAAAGCTGCTGTGCCTTGAGGTCCAGGCTGGGGAGACCTTTTGCCATGTGCCACCACCTCAGAGAGGACCTGATTGTGAGGATCTGACCATGAGGGGCTGATTATGTAGACTGAGACTTCTGGGACAACTGATCGCTAAGCAGACTGGACCTGATCTGTTGCATACTGAGAGTTACTATCAAGCTTAACCTCTTGTTGCCCAAAGGCAATGCTTACTTAGACTGCCCCTGTTTAAAACCCATCAATTACCCTTTGTGTACAGTCTTAAAAGGATAGCTACATATGCACCACTGACAGAAAGGCCCCAATGAAAGCTGGCCAACATTGACAATTAGGCACCAGGTACTTTACAGTCATCTCCAGGAGTACTCCTTTGCCAGTAACACATACACCTATGTGCTATTGGGCCTACATGCTTAGATTGCACTCTAAAGACAGGTGTCCTCTTCCCCCTCCCCCCGAAAGGTGTCAAATGTGACACCTGAGGGGGGGAGGAATCTGATCAGCGGAAGTTCCACTTTTGGGTGTAACTCCGCTTTAAGTTGCTTGTGGTCTATTTTATGTGCACTAGCATTGAGTGATAGAATATTAACACTTAAAGCGGACGTAAACCCGATCTATAAAATTTGAGCTGGGTGTATATAGCTGCAGATTTTTCTTATTTCTCTTCAAAGCCCTGTGTCTTGTAGCTCTGTCCTGTACCGTTCCTCTGTTATCAGCCTGCTAACTTTTGACAAGCTGTCCGAGACCCGTAGATAGAAGTGTGTGTCGGAGGAAGTTGCTATAAATAGATTAGCAGACTGCTAAACTATACATAGGCAACATCTGCATGTGTGGGGAGGGGGTGTGTGCCTTTCCTCCAGTCAGCTGTCTCACAGTGTCTATCAATAACCCCCTCCTAGAGGGGAACCAGGGAGAGAAAATTCTAAAAGAATGTGTATTTTCTAAACAGTCTATCAAGGTGAAGACAGAAGTTATAGATGTAAAACTTATATAGGGAGATTTGTTTCATCCCTGTGTATCATCTGAGGCTGTTCACTTCACTGGGTATATGGAGGATTTACATCCACTTTAAGCTACATAGGTTTTAGTAACCAGATGTGTTGATGGGGACCGCACGGGTTACAGAGTCGTGGCTGGGAACAGAGGACCCATCATACTAAGCGGCTCCTGCGGGGGTAGTACTGCACCTGTTTTTTCTCTGAAGAAGCAGCTGTTTGTTTCACCATATCCTTTGCAGACTATTATGAAATGCCTCAACATTTGCTATCCCTGTGTGCTGTGTGTTTTATGGACTTTTAATTTATGTTTTGCCAATAAAGTTTGTGGATTTTACTGAATATCAATTTGTGGTCATTCATCTTTTGCTATTGACATTTTGCAGTTTCAAGCTGGACCAACAACTGACAGAGCTGGGGCTGGAGTCAGCAGTGGACCAACCTGGATTGGTATATAGTGTTTTTGTCCTTTGCAGACGGTTTCTAAATAGGAGGGTCTGGTTCTTAATAATTAACTGATGTACATTCAGTGTTCTAATGTGAAAAGTAGTCATTTCTGCATCCCTTTAGAAGTATTTTACCCTTTCGGAAGTATCTCACCAAAACTGAAATCTATATTGCAGCGGGTGAAGTGAAGCTGATGCTGACTAAAGAGGCTGACAGGTGAGACTGATGTTGAGGACTGTGGAGAAGTAAGCATAAGGGCTAGTGAAAGGGGCAGCTGCAGCCAAGCGGGCTGGCATTGCCTGAAGAGGTGGTACTGGGATCAGTAGCCACAGAAATAGGACAGCTAAGCACTAAGACCTCTTTTCTGCTACGCTACTAAAGGGGCCCGCAGTCCCTGCCTGCAAAGGGCATTTGCTCTTGATTTGACTAAGTCTGTGTTGGATCAATTTGTCAGTGCTAGATGGTCCTGGGAGATGTAGTTCTACAAGTAAGATTGTGTTGGAGGTAGAAGAGGAGAAGTGTATATATACTGGATATAAATACTGTAGTTTTGTCCCTGACAAATTATTTGTTGCTCAATGGGCATCCCATAATAACCCTATGCCCATCAAAGTTCAACCCCCCTAATAAAATACAAAAACAAAGCTGCAAAGGCTGATTCCTGACTCCAGAGTGTGTGGAAAATTTGTGTGCCTGGCTGTGCAGGGTGGGAGATAGCCATCTTCACCAGCAGCTCCTACGGGGGTAGCGCTACATGTGCATTTATACCTTTTCTATAAAACCATACTTATGCATGTTAGGAAGCTGAGCTTCAAAAGCTAATATGTACTATTTATATAATAGTGATCTCCCACACTCAAAGTAATCATAAAAAATACAACCAATGCTGCTACTTGTAACCATAAATATCAAAACCAGTGAAAATCATATTTATCTCTTATAAATATGTACTATTTGAATTAACCCCCCTGGTGGTATTCCTGAGTGTGGCTCGGGGTGGAATTTCAGTACCATTAGCGGTAACCCAGAGCCACACTCGGGATTGCATCGCTGGATCCAGGCAGCGTTATTTACCTTGTCCCCTGGATCCAGCGATGTCCCCCCGCTGTGTCAGTGGGCTGTGTCCTCTATCCGATGCCTCTGTGTGCCGGGCTCCGTTCCCTGCAAGTGTCGTGTCACACGGGGGCGGAGACTGGCGGCAAATTCAAAAAGTGAAACACACAGTAAACATACAGTACACTGTAATCTGTAAGATTACATTACTGTATCAAATCATTTCACATCCCCTTTGTCCCTAGTGCTTTGCCCAGTGCCCTGCATGCACTTTTATATTATATATGCCATTCTTTCTGCCTGGAAACTTGAGAATGTCCATGGCAACCAAAAAGTGTCTCTTTACGTCAAAAGTGGTTTGTGATCAGCTAGAAAACAGCGATAGTAAATAAAAATCATTTGCAGAATTGAGTGATACTGATTTTTAGGGAAATTTATCATCAGATACTGAGCGTGACGACAGCGACAATTCTGCAACTGAGCAAATTTCTGTGCTTTTGGTTTGATGACATTATTGAATAAATTTTATGACTATTATGTTATTATTTTTGATAATTATTTATAGTTATTTATTATGTTATAATTTATGATTTCATTTTTCAAACTTTATCATACCCGGGATGTCTACTAGACTGTTGTTTGGACAGATTTAAGTGAGTTATTCCTAAGAATTACAGGCCTACAATATAAAAGGCCAATTTCTATGAAAAACAATGTACCGCTTTTAGATGCAAAAATCTGACATAATCATACCGCCAGGGAGGTTAAAAAAAAGAAAAAGAAAATAAGTACCCATCAACTACATAAAATCCAGGGGCCTTAGTCACCCCTGCAAACCTACAAAAAGAGACACTATAAAATGGAACTATGGGCAAAAATTACAAAAATTATACTGTCTGACATTAGCATTGACATAGCAGTTCTGTTATGTTTTTCTGAGCTCCCCCCACCCTCATTGCAGGATAAAATTAACCCCCCTACATCTCTATAGAAAAAACAAAAAAAACACTCTATCTAAAAGCGCTTGTTACATACTTGTAGCTGAAGTCCTGTGAAGCTCCAACCCCAAGTCTTTTCCTCTTTTGTTTACTTCCTGGTTTGGGTCCTTCTTCAGGTGTCCACATCACTGCCTGCATGACAAAGAAATAGCATGAAATAGATTACAGTTTACATAGTCCCAGGGGTCTGTAGACTATAGAATGGCAGCGTGGTTCTCTCAAGATCAAGGAGAAGAATGTATTGCCAACTTAAAGCAGAAATAAAGGCTGATAAAAAATTGCGAACAGGCAGATTCTTTATTTCAGATGGGGTTGGTGGAAGATGATGTGGAAGATAAAATAATCCTGTACCCAGATAATGCCCTGGGAGATACAACAGCGTCACTGAAGAATGTTGTGGCAACAGTATAAGACTTTGGCAGATATTTCATTTGGGCCTGACAATATATTGAGACAAATCCACTTTATAAGCACTAGACCCACTTCAACACCCAATTCCCAGCTGCGCATAGCAAATTAAGACTATTGTCTCCTTCTATTATTTAGCGGTGATCATTTCTACAGACCTCTGGGACTGTAATCTATTCCCAATTAATTTCTACGTTTAACCACTTCAGCCCCGGAAGGATTTACCCACTTTCTGAACAGAGCGATTCGGCAATGACAATTGCGCGGCCGTGCGAGGTTGTACCCCAACAAAATTGACGTGTTTTTTTTCCCCCAAATAGAGCTTTCTTTTGGTGGCATTTGATCACCTCTGCGCTTTTTATTTTTTTGCGTTATAAACAAAAAAAAAATGACAATTTTGAAAAAAAAAAAACACTTTTTTTAACTTTTTGCTATAATACATATCCAAAAAAACCAAAAAAAACAGACAAATGTATTCATCAGTTTAGGACAAAATGTATTCTTCTGCATATTTTTGGTAAATAAAATCGCAATAAGGGTTTATTGATTGGTTTGTGCAAAAGTTATCGCGTCTACAAACTATTAGAATTGATTTATGGCATTTTTATTTGTTTAATTTTTTTTTAGTATTAATGGCGGCGATCTGCGATTTTTATCGGGACTGCGATATTGTGGTGGACAAATCGGACACTTTTGACACTATTTTGGGACCATTGACATTTATACAGCGATCAGATCTAAAAATAGCCACTGATTACTGTATAAATGTCACTGGCAGGGAAGGGGTTAACACTAAGGGGACGATCAAGGGATTAAATGTGTTCCCTCATTGTGTTCTAACTGTGTGGGGGCTGGGCTGGTAGGAGCATGACAGATCTAACTGAACCCGATGACAGGGATCAGTAGATCACTAACAAGCCACCTGACAAAACGGGGAACCGCCGTGTTTACATTGGCAGTTCCCCGTATCAGTTCCCCGTATTAGGTGATCGCGGGTCGCCAGTGGACATTGAGCATGCTCGACCCACGGCCACACTCACGCAGTGTGTGACAAGCATGAGAGCGTGGTGGCGGCGCCCCCCCCCACTAGCTGTGGCTGCATGAATTACCATTTATATACGGCGATTCACGCTACGCTGCCACTTTGCAGCAGTAAAATAAGCGAGACAATCGGGAAGCGGTTGACTATTGTCAGAAGGGGAGATTCTTATAAAAAATGGCTGCCCCATCTACTATATTTTACTCATAATATCCCAATTCAGATACCTAAAAATTGTTTCACAAGATAGGCATGCTATTCCATGAACTTATCTGGAATGGCAGCCCTCCTCGAATGAAACAAGAAATATTGGGGTTGATTTACTAAAAATGCAAAAGTGCAAAATCTGGTGCAGCTCTACATAGAAACCAATCAGCTCCCAGTTTTTCAAAACTTAATTGAACAAGCTGAGGTTAGAAACTGATTGGCTACCATGCACAGTTGCACCAGATTTTGCACTCTCCAGTTTTAGTAAATCAACCTCATAGGGGTTGATTTACTAAAGGCAACTAGATTGTGCACTTTGCAAAGTGCGGTTGCACTCTGCAGGTGCAATTGTTCCAGAGCTTGGTAAATGAGACTTCACTTTGCAAATAAAACCCAATCACGTGCAAGGAAAATAAAAAAAAACAGAGCTTCTGCTGATTTACTAAGCTCTGGACCAACTTCTCTTGCCGTGTGCATCTGCATAGTACATTTGTCTTTAGTAAATAAACCCCATAGTCTCTACAGGGAGCAAACCTAAATCTGTTTCTTCAGATATATTTTCTCAAATGTTAAGTTACTGGTTTCAGAAAGTCTATGCATTACTACTCATACAGTAAAGTGATAATTGCGGGGTTTTCTGCCTCCACATGTTTTTATAAATGCGCCATGGTGTACTGTATGTACAAACTGTTAGCAGGGTATTGATAGAATGCGCTGGAAGCTTCTTGTACACAGCAATACACTTTACTTTCTCTGGAGAATATTATATCATGTCTTACAGAATGAGAAACAGGAAACAGGAACTGAACACAAACAAGAGCACACTTAGGTATAGAGGATACATCCTCTGATTACATTACCATAGAATACACATGAACTATACACTATAATACTACAGTGCCACCTGCTGCATAGATAGGTATAATGCATACGGTATATAGTCAGTTTATATGCCACCATGCTGTTGTTCTTTCCAACACAAACAAACACTGGTACAGTAGCAAAAATTATGACAGCGGCAACAGTTGTTGAACAAAGTTCAAGAAAGGTGCGGGCATAATCAAGATGGATACCATGCACAGCTGCTCCAGGTTCTGCACTCACCAGTTTTAGTTAAAGTGGTAGTAAACCCTCCTATCATTTTCAGCCAAGGAAGCTGCCATCTTGGCCTCTGTTTAATCTACAACTGCCATGATGCTGCACATGTGATCAGCTATGACACCAGCCATTGGATGGTTTGACGGTATGGTTTAGAGCACAACCAATGGGAGAGTTAAATTTCCGGCACATGCCGGAAATGGGACTGATTTTTAACCTGTTAAATGCATGGGTTTACTACCGCTTTAACCACCTCCCACCCGGCCACTGTACATATACGGCCGGGTGGGAGCTTCCCCGTTCTGACAGGATGTATATATACGTCCTGCAGAACGGGAGCTTGCAGCGCGGGCACAGAGGGTAACCAACACGAGATTTGGTATGGCAGTTTGGTAGGTTACCGACCACAGTATCGACTAGTGTACACGTCGTAGTACCGTCAACATCTAATTTGTCTCCGGTTCTACCGTCGAAGGAACCGACTTTTACTATCCTCCCAAATGATGGTGAAATTGATTTT
>BLSH010370704.1:214776-234743 GCA_018402905.1 Glandirana rugosa | reverse complement strand
CTGGGGTGCCAAATGTAAAATGTGCTCTGTTTAGGGTGTCTGGTTTCCAGAGAAGGACAACTACTTCTTAAAAATAAGGGTTTATTTACAATAGGGAAATAAATACACTATTGTTACAGGTACATGGGATATAGGGAGATGGATAGGGAAGGAAGGGGGTAGGGATCTGTCTACTCTCATCCACACATCCTCACTCTCTGAATCTCTCGTACCAAGGGCCCTTTTTGTCCAGAGTTGAAGCACGCCCTCCAGTTGGGGGGTTGGTAATTGCAGTCAGTGAAGATATCTTAAACAAAAGGTCATAACATTGCATTCCTGTCCCAGGCTTGCGTTGATTTCTTGATCACTACATCAGCTGTCCACATGATATCCCAGCACAGGAGGTAAGCAGTCATTTTAGGCACATTTGGGCAGTAAACTCCAGCAGGGGTCCTGGTATTCAGAATGTCCATTCCATCCCTCCCCCTTCAATAACCCAAATTGTCCAAGTGTGGGGGCAGGGGTCTTCCTAGTCAAGTGTTAATGAATTAAGACACTCATATAGCCCTCTTTGATGTTAGCCAGATGTGTAAATGTCATATTGCAGTTTGCTTCTACAGAGAAGCCGTATTTCAGTTCATGTCCAAACAGCAAGGATATCAATTTTCATCAAATATAACATCTCCTGGTCTTGTGCCTGAATGGCGCACCAATATTTGCCATAATATACATAAGAAAAAGATTTCAACCTCAATCCAATCTTTGTAATGTTCCGGCCTGATTGCACTTCATGGAAGATGACCTCTTTACCAATGCAGCCCCTTTCCTGGACACACAGCGCCCTTTTGATTTGTGTTATCTATGTTTATCTCATCCCTGTAAACTGGTATATCTGGAAGAGAGCTTGGTCTTTTGAAAAACTACAGAACTACTCACTGGACCATCAGGTGAAAATAGAAGAAAGAAAGCCTAAAAAAAAGAAAACTAATATAGCCATTACATTTAAGATTTGGTAAGCTGCAACATAATAAATGCTTGCTTTTGAGTTTATTGCTTTAATTTTGAACTATGCTGTCATGAAATTAGAATTGACCAATGCTTCAATTTCCTGTGGTCTCCCTAGCATTGGCTCATACTGATACAGATTTTGCTATGGTCAAATATGTTTTCATTACTTTTTTTTTTTGTAAAATAATTTTTATTGATTTTACAATTGAAAAACATACAAAACAGTCCGCAAATTGCGGATTCACCGATTGGGGTAACATAACATTCGCAGCTGCTGTAACAAATTGTCCGTGTTGTCTCTTACTCTACATCACCCCCCAAAAAAGGGGGGGACCAGTGGTGTGGTTCATATGCAGTTTGGTGTTATTACATAACCCGTGTGGACGGGCCCGTCCCACCCCCAACAAACATGTACTCCACACTCAGTCAGAGCACTCTATTATTTCTCATAGAACAAAAAAAAACAAAACAAAAAAAGAACATAACATGACCATCAATATCTCTTCCCCTCAAAGATCAGATACCGTGTCCGTGGATGCCAACCACACGCCCCAGACTTTTTCAAATTTCGTCAAAGCCTCTCTGGCTAGATAAGTTGCCTTATACAGTGGAATCACTTTATTTACCAATGACTTCCAAGAGGACAGCGTAGGAGGTCGACCACTCTTCCATGCCATGACAATACGCTTCTTGGCATAATAGAGCCACAGCATTAGGAGTGTTCTAATGGCCCTTGTAGTAGCAAGATTATCAACCAAGTGCAACAGGCAAACCTCAACCGCGAGAGGGATCTTAATGGAGGTGAGCGAGTCTATACACCTGTATGGGGGGGCATTCCCAGAAAATGTGCATGAAATCAGCCTGCAACCTTGAACAGCGCCAACACCCTGAGGACTGCGACCCAAGCATCTTTGCCAATCTAGCAGGAGTGAGGTAGGCTCTATGAAGAAACTTAAACAAAATCAACCGATCTCTAGAGGACACCAAGCTTTTGAACGGGGCTTCCCACATATCATCCCAATCGTCAGGATCTAGACCAGGAGCAGACCCCTCCTAGGCCCCCCTACATTTTTCCATAACCTGGGTTGTTTGCACAAACAGCACCCTGTACAGGCTGGAGACTGGTTTGGTTAAGGATTCACTGCGGGTCATCAGTTCAAGGACACTGAGCTCAAGCTCCAGGGCACCACCCCCAAACTGAGAGGAGAACGCATGCCTCAACTGAAAGAACCTAAAAAGATGTGAGTTCGGGAGATTGTATCTGTCCTTAAGCTCATCAAAAGTCATCAAAGTACCGTTGGAGACAACATGGCCCAAAGTCTTTATGCCGTACCTAGTGCAAACCGCAGGGTCAGGGTGATCGAGAAAGTGTTCGAAGTTTGGGTTTCGCCATAGAGGAGCGTCAGGTGAATATCTGTGCGGCCCCACGGGTCTCAGCCCCTGGGCAACCGACCAGGTCCTGATCGTTGTACGCATAGAGGGGGTAATGTTGTGTGGGGATCTCAGACCTCTATAGACCAAATGGGCCAGTGCCTCGTAAGAGCCCACATGGGCAGCCTCCAAGGACACCGCAGCGTCATCTGGAGGGGCCGTCAACCACCGATGTGCGGTTGTCAGCTGGCCTACCAGAAAATTAAAGTAAAAGTTGGGCATTGCGAGACCTCCCTCTCCCCAAGGCTGCTGTAGAATTTTTAATTGGATACGTGGCGTTCCCCCATGCCATAGAAAGGATGATAGCATACTGTTAATAAACCTAAATACTGCCTTGGGGATCAAAACTGGAGAGTTCCTAAGAACATATAATAGGGAAGGTAGGATTTTCATCTTAATTAAGTTGATTCGTCCTATCAAGGACAGTGGCAGGGATTTCCAACTATTTAGTTTCCTATTAATAGTCTTCAACAGAGGAGACAAGTTGAGTCCCATGAAGTCCGTTACTGAATTAGTAATTTGTAATCCTAAATATTTTATCTGTGTGACCCATTGTAGAGGGATGGTTGGATCGAGCCCTGCCCGAGCAGGGTGAGATGTTAAGGGGAGTATTTTCGACTTGGACCAGTTGACCTTCAGGCCAGAGACCTGCGTAAAGTCCCCCAGGACCCCAAGGGCCGCTTGAAGCGAGGACCCCGTATCCTGAAGGAACAACACCAGGTCATCTGCATAAAGGGCCGTTGTTTCAGTTATTGTGCCCACTCTAATGCCTTGAATTCGTGGAGAGGAGCGAAGTGCAACCGCTATTGGCTCCATGACCAGTGCAAAAAGCCCAGGGGCAGCGGGGGCAACCCTGCCTCATCCCCCTGGAAACCGAGAACGCTCTTGAAACCTCCCCGTTCAAACAGATCGCTGCCTTTGGATGGGCATATAATAGGGAAATCCACTTAAGGAAGACAGCTCCGAATCCCATTCGTTGAAGTACCACCTTCATATACTGCCAATCTATGGAGTCGAAAGCCTTCTCCAAATCAAAAAAGACCATAGCTCCCCCTGTCTCCCCCTCCCGGACCAACTGCGTGTGTGTGAAAACTCTACGGATGTTTATGTCAGTAGCCTTATGAGGCATAAACCCTGTCTGATCAGAGGATATTAAGAGGTGAAGTACTGGCATCAACCTATTGGCTATCATTTTTGTAAGTATCTTGAGATCCATGTTCAGCAATGCTATCGGCCTGTATGAGGAGCATAGGAGAGGGTCCTTATCTGGCTTGGGCAACAGTACAATGTGGGCCTCATAAAAAGTCACTGGGAGGGTCTCTGTCTCCAAACAGTCCAGATATAATTTTAACAGCTTGGGGGTTAGGAGATCAGAATATTGCTTGTACCATTTTGCCGGTATCCCATCAGGACCCGGCGACTTGTTATTGGGAAAGGACGCAATAGCCTTCGCTAATTCTTTTTCTGTAAAGGGACCTTCCAGCCCATCTGCTACCTCAGTGGGCAGGGTGGGAAGTGGAAGGGGATCTAGCAGGTCCGTCAGGGATTGGAGTTCATAGGGGGCAATCGATGCATACAGCTCTGAGTAGTAGGATGTAAATGCTTCCAAAATGCCCGCACCATCCCATACCAGGCTACCATCACCCCGACGCACACAAGGAACAACTGTGACCATTTGGGTGTCGGCAGCCAGGTAAGCCAAAAGCTTCCCATTCTTATCTCCTTTTTCAAATAGGGACTCGGCCCTGCTCCTCAAACTACACTGCGTAAGATCTTGGAAGTGGACTAATATGTCTCTCCTGACCATCTGCAGTTCAGCCAAGGAAGTAGCCGAGGGTGAGCCCGCATAGGTCTGGGCACACCGCTCCTCCCGGTCCTGAAGTTCTTTCAGAGAGGCGTTCTTTTCTACTCTAGCTGCTTTAATGGCAGAAACATAAGCTCCCCTGACTACCGCCTTACCAGCATTCCATGCCACGGGTGTGGCCACAGAGTCCTCATTCAACTCCCAATATTCTTTCAAACATGGAGACACCTGGGTGCAGTCTCCACTGCCCAAGGCCCTTGGCCTTGGTCAGTTTGAGAGGGACCCGGAGCAGAACGTGGTCAGACAGCCCTCACGCTAAATAACTCACTCCAGTGACCAGGGGAAGAAGCGCCGAGTTGGCAAATGCCAGGTCTATACGAGAGGAGGAGGTACTGACATAGGAAATGTAGGAGTACCCCCTGGCTCACGGATGCTTCCAACGCCACAGTTCCTCCAAAGTGGCGGATTCCGCCCATCCACTGAGTTCCAGATTTCTCACCCTATTCAGGTTTGAGGTGTCCAAATCATAATCCAAAATATTGTTAAAATCCCCAGCTACCAAAAGTTTCAATGGGCCAAAAGTGGCCACCTTCTCAAGCACAGTATACAAAATCTGACCCTGAAAAGGTGGTGGTACATATACATTAGCTATTGCAACTCGTTGAGTATCTATTTCCAAAATAACTATTGCATATCTCCCCTGCGGGTCGGTGACCACATGCTCCACTGTACATGATAGCTTCTTGTGGATCAATATGGACACCCCCCCAGTGCATAGGAGGAGTGTGTGGAGTGTATCACTCTCTGTATCCAGTTCCTGTGCAGGGACAGGGTTCTACTACTGACCAGGTGGGCCTCCTGCAGGAGAACAACATGTGGGCCGTAGGCTTTTAAATACTGAAAGACCAGGGACCTTTTAAACTTTGAATTTAGACCCCGGACGTTCCAGGACAAAATTTGTAGGTCACCCATTTACTAGGTCTGAGATTTTAGCTAGGATCAGCCAACATGGCCAAAGGGATGGGTCGGGGGGGGGGGCAGGACCTGGACACATTAGTCTCTAAAATTCAGCAGCCGGGCAAGGAAGGCCCTAGGCAGGGATCCCGGTGGCTGCAGCCCAGCAGGCACCCTGTGTGCTCGCTCAATAATATATACTGGGGAGAGGCTCTGTAGGCCCAGGAGTTGCTTGAAAAAGGCCTCTGCAAATTGGACCGGGTTCTGGCCCTCCGCACCCTCACATTGTTGTGTCTAAACCGATTTTCGGCGTCCTCTGAGAGGGCCAGGAGGGTCCTGACTTGTTGTTGCAGCTCTGCCACCGCTCGTACCATGGAGGCCATAGTATCCTCCACCTGTGATATTCTGTGTTCGGCGTCAGTGAGGCGTCCCCGGAATTTGTCCATATCGTTTCTGATTAGGCCACATTCTAAAGTTAGGGCGTCTATCTTCCCCTCCACCGAGGCCTTGCTATCAGCAATGGCTGCAAGAATTGCGGCCGTAGGCCCCTCTCCCCGCACCTCCTCATCAGCCTGCACCCGCCGAGCCACGTCCCCCCGATCTTCCTCCATACCTGCCGCCATCCAAGGCTGTGTCTGCACCGCCACCGAGGCTGGGAAAGCTGGAGTGGATGGCAAGATGGCCGCCGCATGAGCCTTCGGCGGATCCCTTCGGGGCGTCTGTGGGGCTAACTTCTTGGTGGATTTACGATACCCCGGCATGGGAAGAATCAAGACGGTCCCCCCGACTCTTTGCAGGCACTTACTGTGCAGGATGGGTTCCGTGGGAGCAGGATGGCGGCGGATTAAATGGACGGATGGCGGGAGCCAAGGCAATGCACGTTTGCTCTCTCTCACATCTCGGCCACGCCCCATGCTTTCTTTACTTTGACATATAACCAAAACGGAATTTAATGAAACTGGAATGCTTTGCAGTTTTTACTAAACACATTTTGAATTCTTGTACAGTCAGAGTTATCTTTTCTATCACCTTTTCTTTGCTTCTATACAATCTCAATTTTAGGAACAAACAGGCAACTTTCATGATGTCTTTTAGAGAGCATTCTGGGCTTTTTTTTTTTTTTATAAGAAAGTCCATCTCTCTCTTACTTTATTTATTATTCCATACAGTGCTGTATAACCTGAAGCAGCCTGTCTTAAACTTTATCATTGGAGAAACCCTTGAAAATATTGTCAGGTCTCGGGAAACCCCTGAAATAATAATTTAATTAATCAGTGAGTTGTAAATATAACTAGTAATGTATGTAGATATACAAATAATATGCAAAACCCTCTCTGCATTGGTGTTCTTTGCAAAACTCACTCTGCATTGGTGTTCATTGCAAAACTCACTCTGCATTGGTGTTCATTGCAAAACTCACTCTGCATTGGCATTCATTGCAAAACCCACTCTGCATTGGCGTTCATTGTAAAACTCACTCTGCATTGGTGTTCATTGCAAAATTCACTCGGCACTGGCATTCATTGCAAAACCCACTCTGCATTGGCATTCATTGCAAAACTCACTCTGCATTGGCGTTCATTGCAAAATTCACTCGGCACTGGCGTTCATTGCAAAACCCACTCTGCACTGGCGTTCATTGCAAAACCCACTCTGCACTGGCGTTCATTGCAAAACCCACTCTGCACTGGCGTTCATTGCAAAACTCACTCTGCATTGGTGTTCATTGCAAAACTCACTCTGCATTGGTGTACATTGCAAAACTCACTCTGTATTGGCGTTCATTGCAAAATTCACTCTGCATTGGCGTTCATTGCAAAATTCACTCTGCATTGGCGTTCATTGCAAAACCCACTCTGCATTGGCGTTCATTGCAAAACTCACTCTGCATTAATGTCCATTGCAAAACCCACTCTGCATTAATGTCCATTTCAAAACCTGCTCTGCATTGGTGTTCATTGCAAAACTCGGTGTACATCGGTGTTAGTTTGTATACATATTTCCACTTTTCAAGGCACGTTGCATGTGTGCAATTACTAAAAGCAACCATCAAGCCAATTTACGAAAGTCAACAATAAAATGCAGTTCATAGACTTAGCCCAATGAAGACGCTTTTCATATCACTTTGCCTTGTCACTGCCTTGGAATTTGCCTGAATTCTAGGAGTCTCCGAATGATGGCTACAACAGACAACCTGTCACTGAGAGGCTTTTCAAGCTGTTATAAACATAAACCTCAACTAAAGAGTATATTTAATAGGCAGGTGTAAATTACCTAAAGTAACAGATTTTCTCATGCTGTGGATCCTTTACACCATCCTATAAATATTAATTTAAAAGAAAAACAGAAGCTTGGAGCATACAATGACAGATTTTATTAATTTTATATAGCATCACCATAGTCTGCAGTACATTAACCCAAATAAGCTCCTCCAAGTAGCTTATACAGCCTATTGTACTATGCTACACCAGTGCCAATTTTCAGTGAATTGTTAACCTACTGGTATTAATTGTGGAAAGAAATCAGAGCACAACCCATGAAAATGCAGGCTTTTAGTACACACCTCAATTGCTAAACAGGATTTCATTCAAGCTCTGCTGCCGGCTCTGTAACTGTATTCTGTACCACTCAGGAGAGTACTCTTGAGCTTATATAAATTTACCCAGTGGTACTCATCAAGAGACTGGATCAGAGCAGTGAAGCAACCATTAAGTGTATATAAATCTGCTGCAACTGTGAATCAAAGCAGAGCCCCTGGGGACGTCTCCTGGGCCCAAAAAATAGTAATCCCTAATACGTTACTTACTTAGTCTTAACTGGCAAATTCAAGAAATTTTATAAATGTTTAGTTTATTTCTTATATGTATACAATGTTATTATGCTATTACACTGTCCATAGAGTCATTTAAGAGTGTCTGCCTTTAACAAAATTATAATTCCAATGTCTGTACCACACACACAGCCTAGGACCAGTTGATTAGATATCAGTTTGAGAAGAATGTAAAGAATGCAGTGGAAGCTCCCATGAACACATTGAGAACATACACTACAAACCCAAGACACATTTCCATCCCTTAGCAACCTTGCTACCCATAGCAGCTCATAAAACTGCTCCTATGATCTACCAATAAAAAAACGAAATTAATCTTTTTTTAGGTAAATATTAAAACATTAGTAGATTAATCACAACATGGTAAAGCTGATAACCTTAAAGTATAACTAATAGCAACAATTTATTTTAGTTTTGGATAGCATAGTGAGGGATGAGAACACCTGTCAGGCTTTTATTGTCTGTGCCCCCAATGGGGAGAATTGCCCCCTCTATTTGTCCTGTTTAACCCCATCACCAGGAGTGAAAGTGAAAGAAAATCTCAAAGTTTGGGTTGTCACCAGAACAAGAATACAGGGACAACCAGGGACAAGTCAGGTGTCAACCAGGAATTGACTCACATTCGGGGGATTTCCTCTCACTTCCTGTTTTGGCTATGGGAAATCTACCCAATGGGGAAACAGAGATGTCATAACCCTTCCTTACTTTATCCACAAAAAAAGTTTTTCCTTTAGTTCTACTTTAATCTTTAGTGCTTGAATAAGGCCCAGTTGCCTCTGTGTCATCCAGTTTCATCCTACATATTAAAAGAATTATAAACTACATTTGTCTGGTGTGACTGTACTAGGCTAGCTGACTGTCAAGTTGGTAATATCCAGAAGATGCATAATAATAACTTACATGGGGAAATAAGCCAAATAGAACATTAGTTTTATCCCACCAACATCTATCACATGTGGAAGGTACAGGAAGAGCAATTAAAATAATACTAACAATAGATCTAGGCCTGCTGTCTGTAAGGAGTGCCACATTATTCTCATTTTATCTATATATTTGAACACAAGGTTCAGTTTCCACAAATAAATGGTTCCTAGAACTGCACTGACATTGACAAATGATTGTCAATATTCCGGAATCATATCATGTACTGTATTCAAGTATAAATATCTACATTTGCAGAGACATACAAAAGGCCTGAAACAAATTTAAAGAATTAGTAGTTCACTATCAGCACGAGCATGACAGATATTCAGTTTACTTTGCAGTTATGCATTTACAGTAATTGCATTTGTTTTTTTGTTCAGTTATGTAAAATACATTTCTCTTTCCTCCCTTTTTTTTGTTTTCTACCTGTTTATTCTCTACCAAATCAAGAAACATTTCATTTTTTGGCAAATTCCACGTTTGCCATTTTGACATAGCCTGATCCCTTTCTACCCTCACCTTTGCAATTCAGCTATGCATGCTGGAATGCGCACAGTGCTGTCCATTAATTATTTATTTCTGACATTGCTTCTCCTACAGATGTAGTTTATTTGATCACACACTGAGACCTATGATAAAAACATCAGAGCAAATGCATCCTTTAGTCCATACATCATTCTGTCTGTTAGAATTGATATAATGGCCTTTTGTATGCTGGGTACATAGTCTTATCATAACTTCCACCAAAACTTTAAGACCACACCTCTTATGATCGGGTCATACTGGTTTTCACAACTTAATGACTGCCTATATCATGATATACTCTCTATGATAATTGTTTTTATATAAACTGATTATGGTGGCAGATTCAGCCATTTCATATCTATTTTTTCATTGTACCTCCATGGTATCTGTAGGGCACTCTGCAGATCCTTGCTACCAGCACAACTCTTAGCAGTATAATATGACTACTAGTAAAGTAATTTACTACTACATATACCTATCACCATTTTATATGATGATAAATGGAAATTTAACACCCATAGTTATTTGATGTAATCACATATTTACTTACAAAACATAGTAATTAAAGGTTCAGTCCATTAAAAAGATATTTTGGTTCATGTTAGATGATAATGAGTTGATAATAGTTAATAGAAAATTCAGTCAGAACAGCAAGATTCCTCTTAGGCCTAATGCCCATTTTTGACAGCTAGAAACCGACGCTTAAAACGGCCCCTTAGCCGTGTTTTACATGCCATGTTTAGCCGCGTTTTGCCGTGCTCACATCTAGAAGCGTTTTGTTTTTAAAAAAATGACAAACGCCTCTAAACGAAATGCTGCTAAACACGAGTTAGGCGTTTAGGCGCTTTTACAAGCTGTTACAGGCATTTAGCGTTTCAAATGCCTCTGACCTTCCGTCTGAATGCATTTTTTTTTGCTTTCCAAAAAAAGCCTCTAAACTCAACTGCCTGGAAACTACTGTAAATGACCCTGTGTACATGTATTGATAAGAAAACATAGAGGAATGTGAGTCAGGGTCTATGCCCTCCTCCTTCTATTTCATGTCAACTTAAATAAAGACCCCTACGAAGCCCTTTTGGGCAAACCAATTGCTGTTACTCCTGGAACGAAAGCTGGCCTAGCACCTTTCTACTGCAACTAAGTTAACTATAGCGAAGGCATGGAAGACTCCTCTACTCAGTTTTGAGGTAGTTAAAAATCTTGTGAATGATGTAATGGTGGATGAAAAGTTGACGGCCGTCCTATCGGACACACATGATAAATTCCTTAGAGTTTGGCAACCATGGATCTCCCACGTTATGCCCCCCCCCCCCCCCGGTATGATAGCACCTTATTACAGCTTTAGGGTTCCCCTTGGCACACATCCTCTCTTGATTTTCTTCTTCTCTCTCCGTCTTCTTTTCTTGCACCTTTCTCTCACTTCTTCGATCCTCCTTCCTTTTTCTTCCCTTTCCCTCCTTTTTTTTCCAGTTTTTTTTCTCTGCTTCTCTACCTGGTCAATCTATTGTTCTCTATCTGTGATATATCTTGCATGGAACCCACATACACCCTGGATTATCAGGCATTGTCCTGGATGGGATAAATATGTTTACATTATGTTCTGACAGGCCCTCTTTCAATCTTGATCCTTCGTGTACTATTTCCATTGACAGGGGGTTACTGGTTTATATATGTGTCAACAGAGCTAACCCTGATTGCGGACAATTTGGCTTTTGTAATTAAGTTAGCCTTAGGATTTCCTGGACGGTTACGTATGGTGTTTTGCTGCTTTTTTTTTTTTTTATTATACCATATTATACCGAAGGAGATACATAATTTGTGACTTACCTCCTCTCATTGTACATGTTCCTTGTTCATCTTTCATGTCATTATGCTAAAACTCTGTGAATGTTTATTATATATTCCAAACATGTACAGTTACTGGCCTGTTACATTGGATTACATGCTAATAAAACTTTTGTAAAGAAGATAACATAGAGGAGAGTTCAGGGACAGCTGAAAAAAACACCCAACTGCTCCCAAACATCTGTTTACCAGCAGCAATGTGCATGAGGCCGTAGGAGGAAGAAAAGGGACTCCACAGAGAAGTATTACCCATCACAGTCTTAGAGCAATTTATAAAATCTTGGAGATGATTCTATGGCAGATAAACATCAGAAATACCAACCTAACCATCCTATTCGCTCCTCCCAAGACCTCCTGCTCTCCAGCTCCCTCATCACCTACTCTCATACTCACCTCCAAGACTTCTCCTGAGCCTCTCCCATCCTCTGGAACTCCCTACCCCAATCGGTCAGAATGTCCCCAAATCTATCCACCTTCAAGCGATCCCTGAAAACTTTTCTCTTCAGAGAAGCCTATCCTGCCACCACCTAACAACTACACTCCTTATTTTCTCAATCAGCTCATCCCCCGCAGTTTATGCCCTTTCGTATCATTCAACCCTCCCTCTTAGATTGTAAGCTCTAACGAGCAGGGCCCTCTGATTCCTCCTGTATTGAATTGTATTGTAATTGTACTGTCTGCCCTAATATTGTAAAGCGCTGCGCAAACTGTCGGCGCTATATAAATCCTGTATAATAATAATAATAATAAACAGACCCTTATATAACTAAATGTTTTTATAAGAAAGTTTACTACACATTCAAGCCCAACATTGTGTGTACTGCAAACCAGTCCCTAGGGACCCATAATAGGTTAAACCTACTAAATCTCTTTACACGATTATAGATGAAATAATTTGTAAACCTCTTTTACATTGTGAATAATCAACACAGCTTTTGCACCTGCCCTGGAGGCTGGAAAACATGACAAGTTGGCTAACTAGAGTTAGGAAATTGAGCTATGAATGTGTCACTCACCTTTCCTACTCCTTCAGTCTTCAGAAAATAAATATAAGGCTTACATTTGATTCCCTTTAAACAGCTGTAAATGTTTAATTTTCTGGATCTAAATGTTTACTCCATCTTCTGCACTGTCAGTGGCACTGTGTATGTCTTTTTTTCCTTTGCGGAAATGATCAATATGTCAAAAGTATCAAAAATGTAAAAAATCAAATAAATGTCAAAATATCAAAAATCAAAATATCTCAAAAATATCAAAGACTCTTCTAAAGCTGATGGCTACTTCTTGATTTTAATTCACCTTGACTTGCTTTTAGTATTTGACACATTAATTGACTGTTTCTGCTCTACTCCAAGAAGAACCTCAGCAGAGAAGCAGCAGACGAAAGATTAAAGCATAATCTTTTCAAATAATTGGTTTCTTCTTATAACTTATCTACTGTCTGTTATGGTTTACATTACTTTTAGGCATATCTCAAAAAGCTAAGTGCTAATGTTTCTTTTGAACAATACCTTTATCCATTCAAGCCTTGTAAATAATAACTGCAGTCCCAACTGACAATGAATGATATGTAAGACACATAATTCAATCTGAAATTCTTAGGGTTTTGCATTATTGGGCTTCAAAACAATTACCTCCAAATACAATTAATGATGCTCTCTCCAGAACACTTTTTCTCACTGTACAAGTGACAGGAAGCACAGAAAACAAAAATGAGTTCTCCTACCTACCTGATAATCATCTGCCACTCCATTTTAGGCCCTCATTAAATCTCTGTTCCTTCTGAGTATAGTGTAGCATGTGACCACATACCGGTATGCAGTGCTCAGGCCTAAACAGCCAACAGATAAGTGTCAGGAGGGTGAGTGTGTAAGCTCTGATACTACCTGACATGGAACTTACACAGGGTTAGGACCCAGCCCTCTGATAGAGCAACAGAGGCAGGAGAGCACAAAGAATATAAGTGTCAGTGGATGGGAGCATTTTCCATCCAAGAGAACCTTTCATTTTGTGGGATACAAATCCTCCCAAACGGATGTCTTAACCTACAAACTCGGATATGTTCTGTAAAAAACAGTAGTTCTTGATGGTTTTTTTTTCTTTTTTTACATTAGACACTGCATTAGAGTGAACCTGTTGGGGGTGGCTGTAATCTTTAATAGGTGAAATTCCCATCAATTGCTGGAAGATGTTATAGCTCAGCTATTGAAAGTGGGTAGTAATTATGGGGCCGACAGGCCACTGGGTATAAAGCTGCACAGATATACTCTGTCCTTGAACTGGTTAGAAGCCTCAGCTGTTATAAAGAAAAAAGGGCTTTGAGATGGCTACACATGACTTGAATTTAGGCCAGTTCCTGCTGAATCATCTAAATTCGAGGCATGGGTGGTCCTGTTGGCCCAGTTGGCTCCTTTTTTTCCTATCAGATACAGTCACTGTTTGTTAGCATTGCTGTAATACAATAGCCAGCAGCAGAATCCTGGCTCCCCCCACTGTCAGCACTGATCGGCTGGTTTTCGGCCAGCTTCTGTTGGACAGGTGTACACACGGGTCGAATGTCGTTCGTTTTTTTTTTAACTGGCCTATATTCGGCCCATGTG
Organism: Glandirana rugosa; assembly: GCA_018402905.1. NCBI lineage: Eukaryota > Metazoa > Chordata > Amphibia > Anura > Ranidae > Glandirana > Glandirana rugosa. The sequence continues at coordinate 220,843 of BLSH010370704.1, read as the reverse complement.
TACCAGCTTTAAAGAGGAAGTAAACGCAGATAGGGTTTACTTCCTCTACATTCCCCTGCAACGTAGATGCATAATGGGCTACTATGCATCGCATATTAGCCCATTATGTGCTACTTACCTGCAAACGATGCCTGCGACGTCCAGCGCTGTCCCCTGTGCTGGCAGCATGCTTCTTCTGCCCCACTTCCTTCCTGGGCCATGATCTCCGGCTCGGTGACTGTCCGGAGTCGTGAGCCGTCACTCCCGTGCATGCAGTCACGGCACGATCACAGTGAAGAAACGTAACGGAGGCCATTTCTTCACTGCGCATGTGCCGAAATGACGTTGGCACATCTCTTACACTGCATAGCTCCTGAACCGTGCAGGTTTGGGAGATATGCAGGGCACCTACAGGTAAGCCTTATTATGGACTTACCTGTAGGTTAAAGTGGTTGTTACGAGTTGACAACCACTTTAAGCTGCCCATAGATGGATCAAATTCTCCTGTCGAACAGGAATGTAGGCAAACTTTTTTCAAATCAGTGTATTCTGAGGAGGAGTACAATGGCACACCCGTGAAGGGGGGCTGGGGAAATTGAGGGTTCCTCCATCCACCTCATTTGTGTGAAAAGGGAAATCCATTTGTTTTTGCAAAATTTTCCATCTATGGCCAGCATAATTCTGTTGACCAGCATTTCCCAGTTTAAGGTTCTACTGCTAGAGGATGGCAACCCTGCGCTGGATCACTCACATATATATATACGTGTGATCCGGCTCTTCCGGGTAGGGGCGCACATGCTTGCTGACGGCCCAGTGGCAGGTACCACGGACTCGATGTCTGATAGCACCCGTCAATTATTGAGTAGAGAGGCAGAATGGTGGTCTCGTCTGTCTATGTCTGAAAGGAAAGGTAAGGGATGGATCCGGTGTCTCTGCAAAGCAGGGACTAGGATCCATGTCTTCCCCTAGTAAAAGCACCTCCTACAATTTAGAAAAACACTGATCAGGCACACAGTTAAGCCTCTGATCGCCCCTGATGTTAACCCCTTCCCAGCCAGTGTCATTAGTACAGTGAGAGTGCATATTTTTTAGCACTGACCACTATATTAGTATCACTGGTCCCCAAAAGTGTCAAAAGTGTCAGTCAGTGTCAGAATGTCTGTCACAATATCGCAGTCCCCTTATGTCACTGGTCGCCACCATTACTAGTAAAAAAAATACATAAATAAAAATATCCCATAGTTTGCAGAAGCTATAGCTTTTGCGCAAACCAATCAATATACACTTATTGTTTTTTTTTCTACCACAAATATGCTGCAGAATACATATTGGCCTAAAGTTCTGAAGAAATGAGATCTTTTTCTATTTTTTTTATAGGATAGGTTTTATAGCAGAAAGTAAAAAAATATATATTCTTTTTTCAAAATTGTCAGCCCTTTTTTTGTTTATGCTATGAGTAAGGCTGTAATGGCCGAAACATGTCAGCATTAATCCTGTGTATATGATGTAGCCAAATAAAGGATAATACTAAGGAGTTATCGAGTTCTTGGTTGAATTTCTGCTTTGGATGTTCCTTTAGGGGAGTGGGGATCCCCCCCCAGTCGGAGCACCGAATCTCAGCAAATATTTCTCAATTGTGCGGTTGAGGATAATTCTAAGGAGTTATCGAGTTCCCGGCTAAATTTCTGCTTTGGATGTTTGTTTAGGGGAGTGGGGATCCCCCCAGTCAGAGCACCGAATCTTCTCAAATATTTCTCAATTGTGCGGTTGAGCTTGGGTATTTTCTTCTTTGGAATTTTGTTTATAGCAAAAGAAAACTCTATTTGTGAAAAAAAAGGACATCAATTTTATTTGGTTACAGCGCAATTGTCAGTTAAAGTAATGCAGTGCTGCATCTTAAAAAATGGCTTGATCATGAATGGGGGTAAATCTTTCAGAAGTCAAGTGGTTAATACAATTTATGGCAATGCATTTGTTCACAGTGCTGGGAAACCAGGGTGGTTATTTTTGAGCAGGGCTCAGTTAAAAATCGCAAGCTCTCCTAACAGTAATTATAAAAATATTTCCTACACGAGAGCAGTGGTTCTCAGCACTGTCCTCAAGTACCCCCCAACAGGCCATGTTTTGGGATTTTCTCTGAGAGCCGGTTCACACATTGGCGATCCGACTTCAGGCGCAACTTTGCTAGGCAATTTGAATGTGACTTCAAGGCGACTTCAGGGTGACTTTGGGCGACTTACAACGCGACTCAAAGCGACCTCCATGCCTGTGGCCAATCAGAGAAGGGAGGGAGGGGGTTTCCTGGGTAATTAGTGGGGAGTACCTTGGTAAGTTATTCTCTTTTTCCTGTAAAGTTGTTTAAATATAGATGGGGATCTGGCTTGGAGGCGACTTCCATTGAATTCTATGGGCACAAGTAGGATAGAAGTCGCCTTGAAGTAGTACAGGAACCTTTTTTGAAGTTGGAGCGACTTCAGTAGTGTACATTAAGACCTCTCTAATTCATTTCAATGGGATTTCTGAAGTCAAGTGACTTGGGGCGACACAAGTCGGAGAGCAAGTCGCCTATGTGTGAACCGGCCCTTAGATAAAATAGCTGTCCAAAATACCAAGCCATTGACTCTGATTTAAAGCACCTGTGTAAGATAAAGGAAGACCTTCAAACATGGCCTGTTGGGGGTACTTGAGGACAGGGTGGAGAACCACTGCACTAGAGTAAACGCCTAACATCTTCTACTTTCCCCATTAACACTAAACTCTTAACCTGACCCTTAACATGTTATCCATTTTCAATTCAACATTAAATATCTAAAGTGGTCCATTATTGCTTAGAGTGGCACCGTAGGTATGCTGCTTTGCATTCTTGCACATTATGGTGGACACACCTCACTGTTTCCCCTTTCCAGCACTAACATGTCAGACCGTCTTTCGTTATCTGTTATCACATGGTCTGCTGCTGCCATCCTCTCCTGGTCTTCTTTTGGGTTCCTATCATTCTTCCTCGATCACTGGACTGCCAGTCCTAGCACCTGGCTCAATTCTTGGCATCTTAGAGATACCACGAATAACCTTGGAGGTAGTGTACACTATAGAAAGAATTGCTAGTAAACAGGGCAAAGGCAAAGTTTCTTCTGCTAATAAACACTATCATACATGCAGCACATCTGCTGAGTAGTCTAAGCTGGCACAATCTTTCACAAATTACCAACACATTCTGATACTCGTAATATTTTTTTCTTTTTGCAAGTGAGAGATATTGTTCTGTTTATTCATCAATGACTGCAGAGTGATGCCCAAGGTCTAACACATAATTTCGTGTAAAATCATGTTTTCCTATTTTTCTCATGAAGGAAATCCCAACTTTCCGTTGGCTGATGTTCGCTGAAACAATACAGTCATTTTTGTACTGTGTTAAAACAACCTTAAAGTTCCCTAATGGAAAATCCACAAGAGACTGCACTATATGTGAAACTTATTTTCCATTAAAGGAAGAATTGAATTATTCAGCTACAAATCAAAGATTCATAGTGTCATCCAGCACACACAGATGGCTGCACTGACACATAAGAAGTGGGTGTGTGTGCCTGTCTCTTAAGGGAATGGCCAACAAATATTCCACAATACATTTTGTGTCAGCTGAAATGCTGCTTTATTCTTCACTGCAATGATTATAATTACATTTATATGACAGGGATGGGACATGTAAAAGAATAAACAAAATTATATCCAAAGTGCTAATGTAGTACAATATGTTTGTATATTAAATATAATCAGTAAAGCAAGGAAATCATATAGATATGGTATTAGCATTGATGTGTTACAGCACTGAGGTTGTAAATTTCAGCCCTGTCTCCATAATATTTGTTCGTTCACAATACTTTTAAAGAGGAAGTAAACCCAGATTGGGTTTACTTCCTCTACATACCCCTGTAAATTAGAAGCATAATTATTATGTGCCACTTACCTTCAAACAAAGCCAGCGACGTTCAGTGATGTCCCCTGTGCTGGCGGCGTCCATCTTCAGCCCCTCTTCCTTCCGGGGTCGCGACTCCGGCTCTGTGACTGACCGGAGTCGCGTGACGTCATTCCCGCGCATGCGTGCTGGAGCCGCCAGTCACGGCACGGTGTCAGTGGAGAAACGGCACGGAGGCCGTTTCTTCACAGCGCATGTGCCGAAATAACGGCGGCACATGCAGAACACTGCATATCTCCTGAACCGTGCAGGTTTGGGAGATATGCAGGGCACCTACAAGTAAGCCTTATTATAGGCTTACCTGTAGGTTAAAGTGGTTGTCACAGCTTGACAACCACTTTAAGCAGCTAGGCATTCTCATGTATTGCAGAAACAGAAGTGGTGAATAAAATGGCCACCTACCTAAAGTGGGGGAGAAAGACAATCATTATGATTCATCAAGCTGCAATAGCATCTAAAGCACCTTATAGTGTGCTTGAGGCATGCTAAAATGGCTTCTTAAAATTATTGTAAATGCATTTTTTTTTAAATTAACAGACATGTCATACTTACTTGCTCTGTGCAACGGTTTAGCACAGAGCAGCCCCGATCATGCTCTTTTCAGGTCCCCCGCCGAGTTCTCACCCATGGCGGCTGGTGCTGGAGGATTTTGGGGGGGGGGCGTGGGCGGGCCCCTCTAGGTGTACACTACAGGCGGAGCTCTCCAGCGGTCACGGCTCCCCTGGTTCTGTGTTGACCTGGTCTTCTTTCCTGGTTCTGGGTCTTTGGCCTCCTATCCTGATTGGTCAGGGCAGAAAGCCAGAAGCTGATGGCGAGTGTTGATTCGCTGGTATTGCAGGGTGGGAGGATTTGGGGCGCAGTGCTCTGCGCCCTAAAGACAACATGAAGCAGGCCAATTAGGGCCTTGGGCTCAGGTCACGTGCTTGTGAGGGGGTGATTGACCTGGGAGAGACCTGTTGGTCTGGTGCACCACACAGTGCACGACCACACACAATGGATCGTTATGATGTTTGATTTTGCAGGCTAAGGGGGCAGATTGTGCGGGCTGGGGCGCCCCTGTGCCTGCCCCTTGTGGACCGGTCTCCACATGCCTTTAGAACCACTTTAACCAAGATTATTGTGCACCAGGTGGTTCTGGCCAGATCAGTAGATTGTTTTAAGAAAGGCCTGGATTTTTTCCTAGTTACACATAATATAACTGGATACTAACATTTTTTAGGTTTTAGGAGGTGAGCAGGAACAGTTGTAAGACTGGTTAGGATTAGGCTGTATTTCTACTTTAACCACTTGCCGACCGCCTCGCGTACATAAACCGCGGCAAGTTGGCTCCACTGTGCAGATTGCCGTCTATAAATGGCGATCTGCGCAGCCGCAGTGGTGGACGTGCGCACTCTCATGCCCACCGCCCTCTGCGTGAATGTAACCGTGGGTCGATGTCTGCCGACGACCCATGTTCTTCTTCTAGACAGGAAAAATGGGGAACCGCTGATGTAAACACAGCAGTTCCCCATTCTGTCAGTGAGCATGATGGTGATCTACTCATACCTGTGATCTGAAACAGTTAGATCTGTTATGCTCCTGCCAGCCCAGCCCCCACACAGTTAGAACATGCCTAGGGAACACAGTTAACCTCTTGATTGCCCCCTGCAGGTTAACTCCTTCCCTGCCAGTGACATTTATACAGTAATCAGTGGCTTTTTTATATCTGATCGCTGTATAAATATGGAAAAAAAGTGCAGCGCTATAAATGAGGCTAGAAAGAGGTGAGGTCCGAATGATAAGACCAATACCCTTAGTGCCAGAAAACATATGAAGTAATCACAAAAAAAGGTATAAATATGTCGCTAGTCTATATTTTTTCGGTGACTAATGACATATTTACAGTGACCGTCCCTTCCTCAATTGGACGTCCCCCGTTAGTTCTCCAATTGACACAAGGGATCCGTACAAGATTGACACACCCCCGACCCGACCGTCCTCGTATTGTCTAGATTGACAAAGTCTAGTGTCCATACTCATCTAGTGGTAGTACGAGTGACTGTCTTACCCCTTGACGACACAAATGTAGTCGCCAAGGGGTAAAAAGGACAGATCTTCTTCTTGTACCCAGCAGCC
>BLSH010370704.1:190663-211879 GCA_018402905.1 Glandirana rugosa | reverse complement strand
TATATGTCTAGGGGAAAAGTAGTGTAGGAAACACTAATATTAAATCCATGATAAAAATATTAATACAAGAAGAATAATAAAAGTCCCATAAATTTCCATTCAGTCAAATGTTGAAGGTAGAATGAGAGGTAGGCAGCCAGCTGAACTGAACAGGAAGGCACTCTGTCCTCCCCCAGCCTCAGAAAGAGCGGACTATACTCCGGTGACCTGTGGATGATTCCCTTGCCTTGATGCCTGTATTTCATCTACCTTTGTGAGTGCATATATCACCATGTGTGTGTGTGTGCCTAATAAACCTACTGATTACACTTAGAGGTGCTGCTGTTTTTTCCTTGGAAGTGGTACCTACTCCTCCTCCCAAAAAAAGACATTCCAAATATGGCGGGGGGTGTAGGAGGAGGGAAAGCGCAACCCCCCCTTTTGGGTGAAGGGGGGCCAATAATGAACAGAGCACTGCACACAGGGGGCACTCACCATACACAGGACTGGGGGAGGTGAGCCCATGACACTTAATAATAATCCATATTCCCACTGCACTTGCTGTAGCAACCACCAACTGGAGACTGGATCATGAAAGCCACAATGAATTTATTTGCCAGCACACCACGGATCTTCAAGTGGAGTCCAAATGTTTTTTTTTAAACCATGATTATATCACAAACAAGAGAGTACAATGTTTTGGAGTCACGTAGGACCCCTTCGTCAGGCATCACATCACATGTTACGTCACATGCCTGACATAGGGGTCTTGCATGACTCCAAAACTTTGCACTCTTTTGTTTGTGACATGATCATGCTTTATTAAAAAAACACTTTGACTCAACTTGAAGATCCATGGTGTGCTGGCAAATATATTCATTGTGACCTATGACACTTGTCTGCTGACCACAACACCCCAATCAATAGCAACCAACACCCGGATATACCCCTGAAAAGAAACCACAACTTTGGGCATTCTGTCACCTGTAGTTCTACAACCCCAGATGAATAGTGGCAAATACACAGATGTTGTCAAGCTCAGCTGCAAGCCAGGGACAGGCTCACCTTTGTACACAAAGACAGGCACTCGCTTTACTATATCCCTGGGTCAGCACATGGCAACACACATCAATAAAATATGTGTTATTTGAGGGGAAAAAAACGTTTTGGTCTGGTTTCCATCGAAGTGCACTGTCCATGGGAGTGAATGGTAAAACACATAAATCAGGTGTAAAACACAGATAAAATTCACCTAAACTCTCATGCACACTTATGACTGTAGCCTAAAAGACTGTGTTACAGTGTTTTGAATATATGGTAACATGATAGAGGTTGTATGGTCATGAGAGCAGACCACAGGTGCTGAGCTTGCTGTTGTTGCTCACTGAAGGACTCTAAATACTTTATCAGCTTCATTCTACTAGCCCTGCTAAACTCTGGCACAGAGAAACCACACAACTGTAGTTTTTTTAAACACATTATAACCCTTCCTACCTGTACCTTGTGTTTTTCACCTGCATAGGATGTGCATTGATGATGTAATTTTGTGGTGTCATTTGTTGCCTTTTTACGTGCAACCTATAGTAGAGTAAATATTCACATTCCTGTGTCAGAAGTTTGACTATGTTCAAACATGAGGCATGCAGCATGGCACTGCACAGGTTAAGTAAGGCATGACCCTGGTATTCGCAAGACAATGGTTAACAAAGGATTCAGGTGATGCTGCCACGGTTCTGGAGGCGGTGATCCTTGGATCCTATGAGGGTCTAGCTAATTTGGTCTTGAGAGACTCGCAAGGGCAGTCTTCCTTGACGGGATCCATGAAGGTGACTCTCAGAGTGTGGGATAGGGTGCAAGATATCATGTCCCCAGGATCAAAGTCAATATTTCCATCAACTCCATTGTGGCTCAACCCCAAATTGCAACATTTTAGTAGTATTCCGGATCCGGTAATCTGGGCAGGGGTTGGAGTTAGGAGGTTGCAGGATATAGTCGAAGGAGGTAGGCTTTGTACCTTTAATAAACTCAAAGCAGGGCATCAGTTGCCAAACTGGTATCTGTTCAGGTACATTCAATTAAGACATGCTTTTAGGTCCCAGTTTGGCTCTGATGTCTTGGATCTCTGCTCTTCTGATCTAAAGTTGCTATTGAGTGACGAATCCTTGGTTAAACCTATGTCTACGATGTACAAGAAATTATTTATGGTGTGGCCAAAAGCAGTGGCTAAATGCAGAGATACCTGGATGCAGCTTATCCTGAATTTTCAGGGGAGAATTGGGATGACATGTAGGAGGTTCCATTTAAGGCGCTTATTTCGGTTAGGGACTGCCTTATACAGTTTAAACTGGTCCACAGGATTTTTTATGCACCGGCTTGGTTAGCCTCGATTTATGGATCTTCATCGGCAGAGTGCTGGCGGTTGTAAGGACAATTATAAATTTCTACAACACGGTGTACAACAGCACCCATTGATTTTAACCATATCTTTTGGCACTGTTCAGCAGTACAACGGTTTTGCCAGATATCTTGCAGGTGCCGGTTCCTGCTACCATCCCGGTCTGCCTTCTGGGACTTGTGGAGCATCTGGTACCAAAGAGGGCACAGAGCGGTGTTTTTGCACATTTTTACAGCTGAAAAATGTCTCTCAGAACCTACTATTCTTTGGTTTTCTTTACAGCTCAAAAACGTCACTGCCCAAAACAGTTGATAACAGCCTATGTGTGCATTGACACAGAGGATAACATGATGGGGAGTTTATTGACTGTAGAAAAAAAGTCTGAAGCCAAAAACAGCAGCTGTAAAAATGTCCAAAAATGTCTAGTGTGCATGAGGCCTATTACTTGAGATAAATGGGAATAACCATTGTCCTGATCTGTGGGAAGAACTGGTTGCACAAGGGGAGGGGGGGGGGGGGGTTCGGTAGTTAGTCGTTTTTGTGTATAGTTAGTTGATATCAATTGAGCCTGGGTATGCCCAATAGGCTCTGTGTTGTACCACTTCTCATTTCTAAAACCAATAAACAGAATTTTCAGAAAAAAAAAAAAGTAAGGCATAACCTCTGTCAGTAGTCTAAGAACTGTAGAAACTACTGTAAGCGTGCGGGGTGATTAGACTCAAGTGGTGCATGCGACTTTCAGGAAACGTTCCGCTGATTTTGTTTTTGCTTAGTGAATGGTCAGCATTAGACTTCTGTAGACCACCTGTCTCTTTCTCATGGAGCCGTCTCACTTTGGAACCCTCCCAGGCCAGAACTCCTGTCTGCCGGGCGGAGCAGTCGCCAAGTGTGAGCCCTGAGCTCTCTTCCTGGGATGCATATGAAGCCAGCCCACAGGTGTGTAATTAGCATCCCTGCCAAAATCAGGCATATACTGCCGTGACACAGGGTCACCTCTCCACACTACATATCTCACAATCCATGACTCCCTCAGTCTAGTGTTCTGCAGGTGAGAGCTACAGGATATCTAGATCTGAAACATACGCATGCAGACAGAGGAATGAAAAGGGGAAATCTGTTTCATCATATTAGCATTCCCACATTTGTGATGCAACAGAGGCAATGTTGAGGCATGCACTGGACTCTGTGTGACCCAGAACAAGAAGTTGCCTGTCACGTTAGCGAATAGGTGAATGAACACATGAACATAGGGGAATCGATCAGCCATGGACAGCCACAGTATGAGAGCCCATCAGTACAAGATAAGGTAAACAAACAACACAGGGAATATAACTACACTAAAGCCCTGTACACACTGGCAAAATGCCGGGAGACATTTGCTGGTTAAGAAAAAAATCGACTGACATTCTGTCGGTTTCTCGACTTTGGTAAGTCGGCTTCTGTCGGACGTGCATGCTGGAAAACCAGCAGGTGACCGATTCCCAATCGGCATTCTCGGCTAAAAGCAGAGGGCGCTGATCGGAGAATTTTGATGGGGGGGGGGATTTCCCCTTGTCAGAACACAACAGCTTAGTGGGGGTAATCGCTGTGCTAGCCTTGCCTGGTTAGTACAGTGTCTCCGAGGTTGCAGGTTGCACGAAAAGAAACCGTAGTGTGTACTATTAAAAGTATACAATGCCTTTAAAGCAGATATTCTGGATGCCCACCCCACCACTAACTCTTCCAGAACACTATGCACAATGTTTTTCAAATCAGTTTACCTTTAAAAATCCTGTAAAATTATTATTATTAGTCAGAATTTATATAGTGCAAACAGTTTGTGCAGCGTTTTACAACATGAGGGCAGACAGTACAGTTACAATACAAATCAATACAGGAGGACTCAGGGGGCCCGCTTGTTAGAGCTTACAATCTAGAAGAGAGGGTCAAGTGATACAAAAGGCAATAACTGTTGGGGGTGGGATGATGGAGATAGTGGAAAAACAGCTGTTAGTTGGAGGAAGGATAGGCTTCTCTGAAGAGAAGGGTTTTGAGGGATCGCCTAAAAGTCGTTAGAATAGGAGATAGACAGATTGGGGTAGGGAGTTCCATAGGATGGGAGAGGCTCAGGAAAAGTCCTGGAGGTGACAACAGAGCTGGAGAGCAGGACGTCTTAGGAGGAATGAAGAGAGCGGTTTAGTTGATATTTTGAGACTAGGTTGGTGATGTAGCTGGGGGCAGAGTTGTGGATGGCTTGTAAGTTGTTGGTGACCCCCTGACATGCCACAATTGGCATGTCATTTTTTGGGGGGACCGGGGTCCCAGGTCCACTTCCTCTCCTGGAGCCGTGGCTCCGGAAGGAAGTTCACCTCCCCCCTCCCTCTCGGCGATCTTCTGGGACATCTCACAGGTCCCAGAAGATATGCCGGCCATTCACAAGGTGCAGCGCGATTGGCGCATGCGCAGTGCGCGCCCGGCTTTAAAGCCAACGCCGGGTGCCCACACTTGTGATGCTGGCACCGCCGAGGGGAGGGGGGCAAGAGCGAGTACTCGGACAACCACATCGCTGGAGCCTGGGACAGGTGAGTGTCCGATTGTTAAAAGTCAGCAACTACAATTTTTGTAGCTGCTGACTTTTACCTGGGTGGAACTCCGCTTTAACATAATTTTGAGTTTTTGCACGTAATGACTCCTATCCTCTAATAAAGTCTGCTTAAATTCCTGACAGGTAATTAGATGTGCCAACACAGCCCTGTTGGTTTTATTGTTAATGACTTCTAGAAGAAAGTGCATGTCAACTTGTTTGTACTATTTATAACCCTCTTTATTACACCATCATTTTAGTTAAACCTGCTGGCTAAAATGTTTAACTGGGGCTGTAATCGTATTTATATAGCTAGTCTGATGGAAAGAATTAACCTTTTTTTATTTTTCAATTCTGCAATTTCAAATGCTGTAAAACAATATAACGGGTTTTATAATCACAATGGAAAAAATGTAACTCATATCTAAAGGCAATATAACAAGGAATACCTTTGTAAAGTTATTTTGTTAATCTGCAGTTTCCATGATTTGGCAAAACTTTTTAACATAATTGAGCAATATTTCCAATACATTTTTTTTCCTGCACATTTAATTCTAAAATCATTTCACATAAATCCCTCTACAACAGACATACTGTAGGTAATTAGTGTTATCCAGCTTTGGCTTACACAGCTATACATAAGTTTCCTTGAGAAATAGTTGTTCTTTCTCCCTCTGGGTGATCACACCTTGACCTTCTAGTTTAATTTTCTCAACCAGTCATTGTTGTTATCCCCCAATATAAGCTATTTCTGAGAGAGCCTTATTTCATCTTTCTTTCCTACCTTTTTCCTCCATAGACATGAACATGTAGACTTGCTTAATCTGAGCACACCTGTATATAGAAAGCTCTTTTAGCCGGGTTCACATTAGTGCGATCACAGACATCGTATGTGATTTGCACCCGCACCGCAGGTGCCAATCACATGCAATGTCTGACCCATGCGAGTTCAGCCATACAGTTGTTTTTCCCCGCACTGTGTTCTCACCCATGCAATCTGATTCCTGTCCAAATCCACAGTTTGCAATGCGATCTGTGAACCGATCTGAGGGTGTCATTAACATTCTATTGACGCCCGCAGCAGTTCACAGAGGGCAGTGTGCACTGCCTGCGGGATAGATGCGATGCGGGAACCGACGCCGGAACTGCACTGGTTCCCGCATTGCATATGCATGAACCTGGACTTAGTGGTCAGATTGTGTCAGTCAGTATTTGATCCACTCAACATAATTATTAAGGCTCCTTTCACACCAAGGCGTTGGAAAAAAGCCTGTAAAATCCTTTAAAACGCCATGATTTTAGTGTGTGTTTTTGCCGTGCTTTTGAAGAGCTAGTGCTATAAATCGCGCCCCTCTAATGGCGTTTTTTAAGCGCTTTTCAAGCGTTTGTGTTTCAATCATGTGACCTTTCCACAGCCTCAGTACACATTTCATGCACTTTTCAAGCGCTTAACCATTATTTTCAATGGACATGGGCGTTTTTGAAGCGCTATTTTGAGCGCACAAAAGAAACTGAAAAGATGCTGCTTGCGGACTTTTAGCAACGCCAAGCAAGCGCAACGCCTCGGTGTGAAAGCATCCATTGAGGTGCATGGGGGGCGTTTTTGGTGCGCTTTTTATGTGCTAATTTTAGAGCAAAAACGCCTGAAAACGCCTTGGTGGGAAAGGAGTCTTAAAGTGATACTAAACCCTCATTTTGTTTGGCTAATCCTGGCCCTTTAACATTGTCTATTGTGAATTTACTAATTTACTAGTTCCGTTTGAAAGTTAGTTTTTTTGGGGGTCCATTTTCCCCACTTCCTGTCCTTCTTCTAGATGGGTGACCCCTTCACAGGGGCCTTCGCAAGGGGTCACCCGATCATGCATGCTCCCAGCACGGGTACTACAATATTGCGTGGACACTCAGGCTGCGCTGACAGGCACGGGAGGAGGAGTGAGCTATAAATAGGATGGAAATGGGATGGCTTAGACAATGCTGGGGAGGGTGGGGGGTTGTTGGGGTGGAAGAGGTGACACATAAAGCTGGCTAGGGACTATTAATAAAAATGTGCATGGAACAAAAAAACATTTTAATAAATATATTAAGCAGCCATATTGTATAATGCCACTGAGTATATATAACTATTTCCAGTTTTTTAAAATTACTTTTGATAAGAATCCGTTTTGGTGCTCCTCTCACTATCCGATTGTGCATCTGAAGCCGCTTGAGGTTCTCACACTGAGAGCCGAACACTGCCTGCGTGTCCACGCAATATTGTTGACCCCGTGCTAGGAGCATGCATGACCTGGTGACCCCTAGAGAAGGCCCCTGTCACCCATCTAGAAGGACAGGAAGTGGAGAAAACGGACCCCCCAAAAACGTACTTCCAAACAGAACTGGATGGCAAGGTTAGTAAATTCAGAATAGACAACATTAAAGGGCCAGGATTAGCCAAAAAAAAAACCAAGGGTTTAGTATCACTTTAAATGTTTATATATTGTTAGCGATTTCTGGCCTAGATGAGAATGCCAAAATACTAACTGTGGGGCATAAAAAGGCGTTTACAAAAAAACATTTTCTTACAATCCTGTTTGCGGTGATTGTAGCCATATTAGTGCAATTGTGACAGAGAAAATTGAGTACTGTCCGTGATACTTTTTCTCTTTGTACTAACATACAATATTTCAGGACAAGCTTTCGGGGTATGTCCCCTTCTTCAAGGTCCAAGCAGTACTCACTGCACTAGCAGTTCTCCTACAATTCTGTGAAAGGAGTGGAGAGGGAGTAATTCAATGGAAAGTGGGTGAAGAGGGTCAAGATCCGCTGTAGGCTGGGTTTACACTACAGCACGGAGGGGGGTCCAGTGCATCCCCATTCACCATTTCAGGTCCTATTTCAGCCCAAATTTGGACCTGAAACAGACCAGAAGACACACAGGACTCCTGCGCAAATCGCATTGTAGCTGCTCCAGAGATGTGTGAACTGACTCCATAGAGAGGCAGTCACAATCTCTTGACATGCAAATTGAATGCGGAGAAATCCGCATCCAATTCGCACTAGCATGAACCCAGCCTTAAAGTGTTACTAAACCCACAACAGTAAAATCAGTGTGTATATGCAGTAAAGCATGCTTGTTGTACTCACTGTGGAACCTAAGGAGTTAATCCCCTGCATTGTATAAAAAGACTGTTTGATCCTGTCTTCTCTGATCCTCTCCTTCTTAAACAGTCCCCAAACCATCTCCTGATAGAACAGAGCCTTGGGGGCAAGCTCACATGCTCAGTTTGGTGTGTATTGCTAGAGAGTTGTTTTTCTTTTTTCTTGGGAGAGTGCATGTAATCAGCACAGGGCCAATCAGCACTGTCCAGACAGAGGGCCAGGGATCCTGCAGCCTCATTGGACAGTCAGAGCAGAATAAAAATTCCTCCTACAAGCTTTAACTAGTGTTCGGCCAGACACTGATAGAAGTCACAAGACTGCTATATACTGCTGATGAGAAAAGGTGTTTATCAGTTTATATTTACTAAAATAATTGCATTTCCATGTTCTGTGTACTTAGGGAGACCAGATAGAGAATGCAGAGTCCTGGGTTTAGTAACAGTTTAATCACTAGGAGTAACAAATGACCATTTATTAGATCAGACAAATAGTTCTCTATGGAGTGATTTACAAAAGTAGGACACAGTAGGGTCCTCTAACGATCAATTGCACACGGTTGGAGCATTATACAGTCATGTGAGATTGATAGCTGCTACATGCTTCTTGTGTAGCCTACTCTAAGGATAGTCATTTGAGCTATCATTTGCATACCTGGGAACTTTTGAAAATCCGAATTCTTGAGAATGGAGCAGAGCAGGGGATGAGGCTAATAATGACATGCGTAGCATGCAGTGGTGAATAGAGGATATGCTAAATTGTGCTAACAGTGGGAGGGGCCAAAAATGTGAGCCAGCATACAAACTGCTGTAGTCAGAAGTATTTACTGTACCTAATGCAGGAGTCTGAAATGGGTGACATACATAGTGTGGGGGTCAAGTGTGATTATATACGGAATGTGGGGTCAGGTATTAATAATGCACATGTACAGTCAGGTCCATAAATATTGGGACATTGACACAATTCTAATCTTTTTGGCTCTATACACCACCACAATGGATTTGAAATGAAACAAACAAGACGTGCTTTAACTGCAGACTTTCAGCTTTAATTTGAGGGTATTTACATCCAAATCAGGTGAACGGTGTAGGAATTACAACAGTTTGTATATGTGCCTCCCACTTTTTAAGGGACCAAAAGTAATGGGACAGATTAACAATCATAAATCAAACTTTCACTTTTTAATACTTGGTTGCAAATCCTTTGCAGTCAATTACAGCCTGAAGTCTGGAACGCATAGACATCACCAGACATTGGGTTTCATCCCTGGTGATGCTCTGCCAGGACTCTACTGCAACTGTCTTCAGTTCCTGCTTGTTCTTGGGGCATTTTCCCTTCAGTTTTGTCTTCAGCAAGTGAAATGCATGCTCAATCGGATTCAGGTCAGGTGATTGACTTGGCCATTGCATAACATTCCACTTCTTTCCCTTAAAAAACTCTTTGGTTGCTTTCGCAGTATGCTTCGGGTCATTGTCCATCTGCACTGTGAAGCACCGTCCAATGAGTTCTGAAGCATTTGACTGAATATGAGCAGATAATATTGCCCGAAACTTCAGAATTCATCCTGCTGCTTTGTCAGCAATCACATCATCAATAAATACAAGAGAACCAGTTCAATTGGCATCCATACATGGCCACGCCATGACACTACCACCACCATGCTTCACTGATGAGGTGGTATGCTTTGGATCATGAGCAGTTCCTTTCCTTCTCCATAATCTTCTCTTCCCATCACTCTGGTACAAGTTGATCTTGGTCTCATCTGTCCATAGGATATTGTTCCAGAACTGTGAAGGCTTTTTTAGATGTTGTTTGGCAAACTCTAATCTGGCCTTCCTGTTTATTAGGCTCACCAATGGTTTACATCTTGCGGTGAACCCTCTGTATTCACTCTGGTGAAGTCTTCTCTTGATTGTTGACTTTGACACACATACACCTACTTCCTGTAGAGTGTTCTTGATCTGGCCAACTATTGTGAAGGGTGTTTTCTTCACCAGGGAAAGAATTCTTCGGTCATCCACCACAGTTGTTTTCAGTGGTCTTCCGGGTCTTTTGGTGTTGCTGAGCTCACCGGTGCGTTCTTTCTTTTTAAGGATGTTCCAAACAGTTGATTTGGCCACACCTAATGTTTTGCTATCTCTCTGATGGGTTTGTTTTGTTTTTTTTCAGCCTAATGATGGCTTGCTTCACTCATAGTGACAGCTCTTTGGATCTCATATTGAGAGTTGACAGCAACAGATTCTGAATGCAAATAGCACACTTGAAATGAACTCTGGACCTTTTATCTGCTCCTTGTAAATGGGATAATGAGGGAATAACACACACCTGGCGATGGAACAGCTGAGCAAGCCACTTGTCCCATTACTTTTGGTCCCTTAAAAAGTGGGAGGCACATATACAAACTGTTGTAATCCCTACACCGTTTACCTGATTTGGATGTAAATACCCTCAAATTAAAGCTGAAAGTCTGCAGTTAAAGCACATCTTGTTCGTTTCATTTCAAATCCATTGTGGTGGTGTATAAAGCCAAAAAGATTAGAATTGTGTTGATGTCCCAATATTTATGGACCTGACTGTATGTGACCTATATACAACATGCATATAGTACATACAGCATAGTACACTCTGCATATACACTTACAACATACACTCACCAGCCACTTTATTAAATATACCTTATTTGTCCCGTTTTGGACCCCCCTTTTGCCTTCAGAACTGCCTTAATTCTTCATGGCTTAAATTCAACAAGTTGTTGGAAAGATTCCTCAGAGATTTTGGTCCATATTGATATGATAACATTATGCAGTTGGTGCACATCCATGATGCGACTCTCCTGTTCCACCACATTCCAAAGGTGTGCTATTGGATTTAGATTTGGTGACTGTGGAAGCCATTGGAGTACAGTGAACTCATTATCATGTTCAAGAAACCAATGGTGAGATGATTTGAGCTTTGTGACATGGTGCATTATCCTGCTTGAAGTAGTCATCAGAAGATGGGTACACTGTAGTCATAAAGGGATGGGCATGGTCAGCAACAATACTCAGCTAGGCCGTGATGTTAAAACAATGCTCAATTGGTACAAAGTGTGCCAAGAAAATATCCCCCACACCATTACACCACCAGCCTGAACCATTGATACAAGACAGGATGGATCCATGATTTAATGTTGTTTACACCAAATTCTGACTCTTCCATCTGAATGTTGCAGCTGAAATCAAGACTTATCAGACCAGGCAACGTTTTTCAATCTCCTATTGTCCAATTTTGGTGAGCGTATGTGAATTGTAGTCCCAGTTTCCTGTTCTTAGCTGACAGGAGTGGCACCCAGTGTGGTCTTCTGCTGCTGTAGCCCATCTGCTTCAAGGTTCGATGTGTTGTGCGTTCAGAGATGGTATTCTGCATATCTTGGTTCTAATGAGTGGTTATTTGAGTTATTGTTGTCTTTCTATCATCTCAAACCAGTCTGCCCATTCTCCTTTGACCTCAGCAAGGCATTTTCATCCACACAACTGCCACTCACTGGATATTTTCTCTTTTTCAGACCATTCTCTGTAAACCCTCATGATGGTTGTGCGTGAAAATCCCAGTAGATCAACAGTTTTTGAAATACTCAGACCAGCCTGTCTGGCACCAACAACCATGCCACGTTCAAAGTAACTTAAATCCCCTTTCTTCCCCATTCTGGTGCTCGGTTTGAACTTCAAGTGGTAGTAAACCCATCCATTTAACAGTTAAAAACCAGTTACATTTCCAGCACGTGCTGAAAATGTAACACTCCATTGTGCTCTAAACCAAACTGTCAAACCATCCAATGGCTGGTGTCATAGCTGATCACATGCGCAGTGTCATGGCAGTTGTAGATTAAACAGAGGCCAAGATGGCAGCTTCCTTGGTTGAAAATAATAGGAGGGTTTACTACCACTTTCAGCAAGTTGTCTTCACCACGTTTAGATGCCTAAATGCATTGAGGTGCTGCCAATGTGATTGGCTGATTAGCAATTTGTGTTACCAAGCAATTGAACAAGTGTACCTAATAAAGTAGCCGGTGAGTGTATATACATACATTTTGCATATACAAATACTTACCTCTCTGTTGGCATCTTTAGTTCCCCATGTCCCTGCTCCTATTTGTGGAAGCCCAATGGGGCAGTTCACTTCCACCTCCTCTACTTTGTGCCCTGCACAGCTCTTTTTCCTCCATGTTGCAGGCCCAGGCACATTCACCTCCACCACCACCTCCACCACCAACTTCCACCACCAACCTCTACCACCTCCACTACCTCCACCTGTAGCAGGCACAGCTATTCCCAGTCCTCTTCCTCCCTCCTCCTAATCCTCCACTGACAGCCGGTATTTGTAGGGCCTAGCATGCGTGACTCAGAGAAATGATGTCATGCATGCTGCGCTTTGTTTACCTCCCCAGAATAGAAATTCTGGAATGTAAGCAATCCGATAATGACCCGACAATGTATGCTAAATTCTGGTATTGCTGGGTCATTTCTGGCAAGCTCCCAGCTATGATCCTTTGCTCCCCTGACATAAATCAAAAGTGAGCTTAGTAGAAGGATTGAGCTACTAAATACAGTATTTTCTGTGTAGCTCTGGCTTAACGAGGTGATTACCACCAGCAAGTGGTTAAATTTCCCAGACTGAAGAGGAACTGCCTATGTAGCTTAACTCTTAGGTAACTGGTTTTGAGTTAGGATAATGGTGGATATTCTTTATTTGTGAATATCCACCTGGCAGGAAAGGAAATTGCTGTTAAAATAAATTTACTGATGTGCTTTCATCACTTCTAATAATATTAAGAATACACTGAATGTTTATTGCTCATCAAATTAACGGTTTCAATACACGCTTCTCACATGAGCATTATCACGTCTTTTTAATTAGACAGATATTCATACTTTTTCCATTGCATAGGAAACTTTTTTTAAAGGAGAAGTGGCCAAATCATAAGTTGTACATGTGGATTTTCCTCTGCTAAGGAAACACCAGAACCTGTAAGATTGAGATCTGAGACCTGCTGGCTACTGCCAGATAGCAGCCCTTCACTTAACTGGAAAAATGCACGAAGGTAGGTTTTAATGTGACATCGGTGGAGGTTATACTGATGGGTTCACATTTTCATGAAATATTCATACCATAGTGTCAGCTTTGTTTACGCTGCTTAGGCAATGCATGTATTGCAGGCAGCATCTATACAGTTATAATACTACCACAAAGCAAAGAAAAATTCAAAGAATCTGCTGTTAAACATACACAGTTTACTGCTGCAATTTGACACACATGAAATACACACCGTAGTCAATTAGGAAAGTTTGAGTCATAAGATTGGCACGCGCTCTGCACCTATTTGTTGGGTTCTTTGAGATGTTGCTTCTCCCAGATACAATAAACTGTAGAATATTGCTGTCTGTATATCCACCCTCAAAGTTGCTGTTTTTTTTTTATCGCTTGTTGCACATTGGATTGCTATACAGCTCAGTTCCTATTCCTATTTGAGTGCCTTAGAACGTTCACACCCAGTGGAAAAAAGAGAAATGATAACGATGAGTCACATGTAAAGTACATGGTGAAGGAAGGAGAGTACAGAAAAGACAGCAGCCAGTCATGTGATCTGCTTGTTCAGCAAACTGAGCTGTTAGCTTTCCAGGCTAGACATTTGTAGAAATGCTGCTGTCCATATATTTGCTCAGATGTCGTCAGAGATAAATGACAAATTCATAACTCGGCTTAAGCAGTATCAGCAAGGAACAGTCCAACGTTATATTAAGGCCAACTTCTTGCAGAAAGCTGGTGAGGAATTCACTGTGATAAAAGTAAAAAATGTTTTAAAATAACAAACATCTCTATACTTGCTTACTCTGTGCAACGGAATAGCACAGAGCGGCGCTGAACCTGGGGTTGCCACCATATCCCTTTAAACCTGAACACATATTAATTGCACAGGTTCTGAGGCTACCCTCTTAGATTGTAAGCTTGCAGGAGCAGGGCCCTCTAACCCTCTTGTTTTAAAAATTGTACTGTTGCTGTAATGTCTCTTTTTATATTGTAAAACGCTGCGCAAACTGTTGGCGCTATATAAATCCTGTATAATAATAATTCTTTAATGCAGATAATGCACCAAGTGAGTTTAATCGCCACCTTAATCAGCCACAGAACATGTGTAATTAATATGTGTTTGGGTTTAAAGGGATGAGGTGGCAACCCTACAAAACCTCCTCTTCTCAGGTCCCCCACCAGCACTCCTGGCTCCTCCTCTATGTCCAGTGCCCCCACGGGAAGCCGCTTCCCATGGGGGCACTTGTGCATGCTCACTTGGTCCCGCCCCCACTCCCTTGTCACTGGCTTTGATTGACAGCAACGGGAGCCAATGTCTCCTGGTGACCCAGCAAAGTCAGTGAGACCCAGAAGTGAGAGGAGAGAAGAGCTGCAGACATGCACAGCGCTGGATCAAATGAAGGGCTCAGGTAAGCCAAAGGGGGTGGGGGGATACTGGTGCCTAAACATTTTTTACCTTATAGCTAGGAATCCATTAAGGTAAAAAATGTTTAGGCTTCCGAACCACTTTAACTCTACTACTAGAGGTATGTAACGGTCATCTCTCAGTAGATGTGCTTTGAAATGCATGTGGTAATGCATGCTGCCATTTATATTTTAACACATGCTGCTATGTTTTAAGATGTTAAAATGCTGGAAGGCGATGGTCCTGAGGAGGAGTAGCAAAATGTGGTATGCTATGTTTACCCACTGCCCGCCCGTCCAACGTCATATGATGTTGCAGACTTTGAGTTGGGATATCTGAATAATGTCTGCAGTTACAGGCGTCATTCAGATATCGTCTTTTAGAGCGGCTGTTCAGCGGCTTGATCATTCTTACATCCGGTGCCGATTGGTTCCTTCTCCGGCTCACCGATTGCACGGGTGAGTTGGTAGAAGCACCGGAGGGCAGCGGGAGGGGGGGATCTAAAAAAGAAATTTTAAAATTTAAAGCGCCCCCGTCCCTGCATGCTCGCTCGCAGAAGCGAACGCATACATAGGTCGCACCCACATATGTAAATGGCAGTCAAATCACACATGTGAGGTATTGCCGTGAATGTTAGAGTGAGAACAATAATTCTAGTGCTAGACCTCCTCTGTAACTCTAAACAGGTAACCTATAAAACATTTTAAAGCGTCATCTATGGGGATTTTGAAGTACCGAAGTTGGGCACCATTCCACAAGTGCACAATTTTAAAGTTATTTACTCGGTGTAACATAATCTTTCTCATTGTGTAAAAAAATTGGGCTAACTTTACTGTTTTTTTTTTTTTTATAAAAAATTGCTGCGCAAATACTGTGCGAGATAAAACCATTTTATTCCCTAGGGTCGCTGCTAAAAAACATATATTATTTTTGGGGGTTCTGAGTAGTTTTCTAGCAAAAAATTATGATTTTTACACATAGGAGGGAAGTGTCAGAATTGGCCCGGTAGGCAAGTAGTTAAGGCCGCCCTCTGTGTATGTGTGTGTGGGTACAGAACTGTAGCTGCCATGTTGGGCAGCCACAGTATCAGAGAACATGGGGGGCAGTAGCATTGGCACCCAGGGCACCAGGCAAGAGAAACAGTATATGCAATGTGCCTGGTGCTAGTGACGCTCATGATGGTGGTCTTAAACTATCCATCACCTACCCATCATATGCCTGTTGTTGACGGGTTTTTTGCGATCAACCTGTTGCCCACCCAGTCTTCCAGTGAGAATTGGGAATCAAATAGAACATTTCAAAGAGGTGACCCTGACATTGGATTCTGTGCCTACAGGGTCCAGTGATGGAAATACAGCCTTGATTGGTATCCAGTAGTAAGAATGACAAAGGATAGTAGCAGTTGAAGAGTGACACAGTGGAACAGCACAGTGGTTAAGCGGTTAGCACTTCTGCCTGGCAGGTTGGTGGTTTGAATCCCAGCCTCGTCACTACCTGCCTGGAACTTACATGTTACCTTGCATGAGTTTCCTCCAGGTACTCCAGATCACTCCCACATTCCAAAGACACGCTGGCAGGTTAATTGGTCCTAGTATGTGCATGTATGAATGTGAGTTAGAGTCCTTTAATTGTAAGGTACTTGAAGGCAGGGACTGATATGAACTTGCAATATATACTGTAGGTAAAGCACTGCATGAATTGTTTGTGCTATATAAATACCTTCAACCACTTGCCGACCAGCCACCGTCATTTTACTGCAGCAGGTCGGCCTGTTTCCGCAAATTGCCATAGCCGTATGTTGGTTGCGGGAACGGGGTTTGTGGACGCGCGCCTGCGGCACGTTGCCGGAGCCAATGATGTGGCTGGCGGTTGCATGGTCCGCCGGCCACCCATGATCACTCCACAGAGAGCCAGAACAACGGGGATGTGTCAATGTAAACAAACAGATCCCCATTCTGACAGGGAAGTACAGAGAGCTCTGCTATTCCTAGTGATCAGGAACAGTGTTCTTTCTCTACTCCCAGTCAATCCACTCCCCCCACAGTTAGAAACACCTCCCTAGGGAACATTTAACCTCTTGTTCGCCACCTAGTGTTAACCCCTTCCCTGCCAATGACATATATACAGTAATCAGTGGCTATTTTTAGCTCTGATCGCTGTATAAATGTCATTGGTCCCAAAAAAGTGTCAAAAGTGTCTGATCTGTCCGCCGCAATGTCGCTGTGCCCACCAAAAATCACTGATCGCCACCATTACTAGTAAAAAAAAATTATTAAAAATCCCATAAATCTATTCCCTATTTTGTTGACGCTATAACTTTTGCGCAAACCAATCAATATAAGTTTATTGCGATTTTTTTTTTACCAAAAATACGTAGGACAATATATATCGGCCTAAACTGAGGAATACATTTGTTTTTTTTACATTTTTTTTTTTTGGATGTGTATTATTGCAAAAACTAAAGCATTGTTTTTTTTTTTCAAAATGATCGCTCTTTTTTTATTTATAGCGTAAAAAATAAAAACCGTAGAGGTGATCAAATGTTGTTTGGGTACAGCGTCGCACGACCGCGCAATGGTCAATTAAAGCAACGCAGTGCCGTATCACAAAAAAATGGCCTGATCATTAAGGGAGAAATTCTTCCGGTCCTTAAGTGGTTAATTTTAACAGTAGTGACATAAAAGGTAAGGGGCAAAAATTGGGACTTTAAATGAAGGCTTGGCTGGGTAGAGGCACAATCTTCCATCCCTATAATTGGAATAAAATAGTCCCAATCCCCTCCAAGTTAGCTTTTTTTAGCTTTCTTTTTATTCCAATATTAACAGTAGGGTGAATGAATCAAGTAAGCAACATGTCTCAAAATGGATTGGAAGGTGTTCACTTGTAGGCCTTAAGCCTCGTACACACGGTTCGACGATCGCATACAACAGGTCGTACTCACTACCGTTGTATGCGATATCGATTGTTCGTATGCGCGATTTGAACAGTCGAACATACGATGGTCGTACAAGGGAGTTGTATGAGCAGACTAGAAAACTTGGTCGTACCAACAAGCTCTCATACGACCGTTGTATCATGTGTACAGAGCAGTTGGTACAACAAAGTTGTATTGTGCAAAACATGCATGCCCAAAGTCAGGAATGGCTGTATGCTAATTACATGCACTTGAACGGTGTCCCCGGCCGTACGATCGTGTAGTGCAGTCAGTATGCTGCATACAACAGCCATCATACGATTCGACGCGATCGTACGTGCGTTCGTCGAACCGTGTGTACAGGGCATAAGGGAATGTATTTTATTAGTTAGGCCAGGAAATGGTCAAGCACAGTATTTCATTTGTGTCAAGCATAAGAAGGGGAAATGTCTTTTTAGAAGTTGTCCTAAACTCAGAAAATGAAGACTTGTTATGTAATGGGGAAGATATAGAAATGACGATTTTGCCTATGGGGTGCCCTAAAAAATGTACCTTGTCTTGACCTCCTGAAAAATGGGAGTGAACTTTCTGGTATGTGAGTGTGCTTAGGCATTTAGGTGCTCGCAGCCTCAGGAAGACCACAGGCAATACTGGAGGCTAGCCCTTTGCTTTTTAACTGCCTTTTTTTAGCACAACGCCCAGGTTTCAGTTCTTTAAATGGGAACTTCACCCTCCCCCCTGATTGTTTTTTTTTTTTTTTTCTATACCATTACTTTTTTTTTTAAAAGATTCGTCTTCAATTCATAGTCCCACATGCCAAGCAAATCAGACTTGTCTTGCTGTGATCCACTGCTTTGCTGCCATGTGCCTGATCCCTCTTCTCTTCTATGCCCTCAGGAGCCAGCTGTCTCTTGGATTCTTGCAGCTGTCCCCCTATCCAGCCCCCTCCATCCAGCCGCTGTGTGTCCCTATTCCTGCAGCTTCATGAGATATCTGAAGGGGCTGCAAGAGTAGTGACATGTCATTCTAGGCAAGGATGGAGGATGGGCGAGAGTGGAGTAAAAAATGTTAAGAATGTAAACAAATTCCGAAAAGTATGTTTTAAACAGCGGTGAGGAATGATTAGGCTTGCATTGGGGAAAAGTGAGTTTTTGGAGTGAATGTCCACTTTAACCACTTCAGCCCTGGAAGGATTTACCCACTTTCTGACCAGAGCACTTTTTGCGGTTCGGTACTGCGTCGCTTTAACTGACAATTGTGCATTGTACCCAAACAAAACTGACATCCTTTTTCCCCACAAATAGAGCTTTCTTTTGATGGTATTTGATCACCTATTTGGTTTTTATTTTTTGCAAAATAAACAAAAAAAGAGCAACAATTTTGAAAAAAAAAAAGCAAATTTATTCCTCGGTTTAGGCCGATATATATTCTTCTACATATTTGTGGTAAAAAAAATTGCAATCTGCGTATATTGATTTTTTTGCGCAAAAGTTGAAGAGAATTAATTTATGGTGCTTTTACTATTTTTTTTTCTACTAGTAATGGCGGCGATTTGCGATATTTTTTTTTTATTGGGACTGCGATATTGCAGACAGATCGGACATTTTTGACACTTTTTTTTGGGACCATTGACATTTATACAGCGATCAGATCTAAAAATAGCCACTGATTACTGTATAAATGTCACTGGCAGGGAAGGGTTTAACCTGTAGGGGGTGATCAATGGGTTAACTGTGTTCCCTATGTGTGTTTTAACTGTATGGGGGGGGGGGTGAGCTGACAGGGGCATGACAGATCACTGTCATGCCTTCTGTCAGAACGGGGAACCACCGTGTTTACACCAGTGGTTCCCCGTTCTTCCACTCTAGAAAGAGATCGCGGGTCGCCGGCGGACATCGGGTCTGCCCGACCCGCGGCCACACTCACGGAGCACGCGGTGGCCCACCCGCAGCTGCGGCTGCGCGGATCACCGTTTATAGACGGCGAGCTGCGCAGCGGAGCCACTTTTCCGCAGTAAATGTACGCAAGGCGGTCGTCAAGTGGTTAAGTTCTGTGAATGTGACATGTGAGTGAGATGTCAATTTGTGTAAATTGATGTCTATTTTTACTCTCAATATGAAAGTTTATGTTTTTTTTTTCTAGAATATAATGATGAAAATATACACACGGCAGGTGGCAAAGTTTCACCTGGTGGAAATATAGTCCTGCCAGTGGGAGCTGTTACTGTAACATAACATTCTGCTCTCCTTTCATTTTTTTTAATTAAAAGCTGTGATGAATAACTACCCCTATTGTCACGTACTTTGCCTGTCATTGCCTTGACACAGCTTGATGACAGACATGCTATTTTCTCTTAATTACCTTCAAGGATTTTTTTTCCAACACATTTTTTTTATGATATATGTTTTCACAAGAGATAATAATGCTCATAGCTAGTGTTGTATTGTTTGGCAGAATAATAAACAAGTGATAAAATAGTTTAGGTACACCGAACCTAAAATATAAATCACTACATAAAAGATTAATAATGTAATAGCTCCCATTCAAGTACAAGTGTAGATATTTGCATACTTTGGAGGGAAATCAGAAAATCTGCATCGTATTAACATTAGTAGCATATTGAGCTTGGCGGTTCAAAGTGCAGAAATCTATAACAATCAGTCAGATTTCAGTTGATTGTTGTCAGTAAAAGATCGGTTGCTATTGATTTGCCTAATTTAATAAGATTATTCTTGTTAAAGTCACTCCAGGTAACAAGAGAAACCAATCAATGAACATTTAAAGTTATCTAGGAAACACCGCAGCTGCGTCTTCTCAGCTTTCTCCAACATGGGCCTAAAGCCTTAAGCCTTGCACACAGCACTAGTTTTTTTTTCGTTCAACCCAGCGGGTTGAATGAAGGAAAAAAACTGACAGCCCAGGTTGGAGGTGCTATACCATCAATCCAATGCTAGTACAGCGATCTACCCTGCTGTGCTATTGTGTTCTGACAGAGGGATGATCCCCCTGCCAGAACACTCTGGCCGATCGGGAGTTGATCGGTAGACCTTTTTTGGACAAGAGGCTTTGACAGAAACCGGCCCAGCTGCCATACACATGGGCCGAATGTCAGCCGGTTTCTATTGGACCGGACGATGCCGGCCAACATTCAGCCCGTGTGTACTAGAATTAATTTGGTGACATTAGGTTTGCTGAGGTGCTGGGTATTATAAACAGCTGGCATGTTTTTCTTCCTGTGTACAGTCACTTGGCCCCCATTAGGGCCCATGCACACTGTGCATTTAGCCCCAATTCATGAGGCTCCAGTGTGTAGGTGCCGGTGGAAGGCATAGGTACACTGTCCAACCCCCACTGCCGACATCCAATTAAACTCTATGAGATGCTGAAAGTTGCTGCCACTGTATGGTGCACCAAGTAGTTCTAACATTTAGGGCTGCATGAGCCCAAGGAAAAATGCCTGGAATGCAGACTGACTGCCTTAAACATTAGTACCATCCAGACCACCATCCAGCCTCTCATAGAGTTTAACAGGCTACCAGCAGCAGGGCTGGACTGTGTACTTGTGCCTTCTGCTTGCACCTAAACACCGAAGCCTCTTGCATCTTGCTTAATGTCCAGTGTGCATGGGGCCTTATCTTCACATCATTGCTCTGGAGTAAGGTCCGTAAAAAGGAACCCGAGTACGTCGGGATTTACAATCTTGATGAACCACGTGGTATGTCACCGTCGTTGAAAGTCGTAGAGTATCTCAAATTAAC
>BLSH010370704.1:142623-181882 GCA_018402905.1 Glandirana rugosa | reverse complement strand
GTCTAGAATGGCTAGTATGCCTTCACTGTCAGAACCAAGTTTAGAGGACAGTGAGGATAGGGACGCCAGATCACTCACAGCCTCTCAGGCAGACTCTGATTCTGAGCCGGAGGATGAGGATGATTCCCCCAGGGGGTCCAGATATAAGCTATCACTGGATGATGTGGGGGATCTACTTAAGGCTATTTATGAAAATTTAGAAATTAAAGAGGAAACGGTACAACTGTCTAAGCACGACCGTCTATACCTTGGGTCTAGTGCGCAGAAGGCCAGAGTTTTCCCAGTGCATAAGTCTTTGGTAGAAACGATTTTGCTGGAGTGGGAACATACAGAAAGAAGGCCCTTTTTTTCTGGAAACCTTAAGCATAGGTTCCCTTTTGAGAAAGGTTCAGAGCATCCCTGGAACAAAGTCCCAAAGTTGGACGCCCCGTTAGCCAAAGTCTCGAAGAAAACGGACTTGGCGTTTGATGATCATGGGTCACTTAAGGATCCTATGGACAGGAGAGGGGACGTGCTGCTGAAGAGGGCCTGGGATGCAGCAGCTATTGAGCTCAAACCAGCCTTGGCGGCAACTTGCGTCGCCAGGAATTTGGAGTGCTGGCTGACAAAGCTACAGTCCCACATTGCTGCAGGTACATCTAGGCAGCAACTCCTTAAATCTTTCCCACTGCTATTTAAGGCAGTGGGGTTCCTGGCGGACTCTTCAGAAGAGTCAGTTAAACTGGCAGCCAGGTCGGCGGCGTTAGTAAACGCAGCCAGACGAGCAGTGTGGCTGAAGGCATGGTCGGGGGACGGGGCATCTAAGCTTAAGCTCTGCGGCCTACCCTTTTCAGGAGACCATCTTTTTGGGGCTGGATTGCAGGAGGCTCTGGAACAGACTCAGGATAGAAAAAAGGCCTTCCCAGAAAAGAAAACGAAGGAGGGCAAGCGGTCCTTTCGGGGCTTCAAGCAGCAGACCCAGCAGGGAAAGGAGGGACGCCTTAAAAAGCACTGGACAGGTCACAAGGGGCAGGGTAGAGGAGGACTCTTATTTAATCCTCCTCAAACCACCCCAAAGACCAAGTGACGTCGGCATCCCGGTGGGAGGGAGACTGGGGGACTTCCTTCCACAATGGAGGACGATGGTTTCAAGTCCATTCATTTTGAACATCATAGAGAATGGATACAGACTAGAGTTCAAGTCAAACCCCCAAACCAGTTTTCTTGTAACCCAGCTCCCCCGAGATCGGGAGAAGGCCAAAGCTTTATGCCAGCTTCTGGGCGAATTGGCAGACCAAAGGGTCATCATAGAAGTACCGGAGGAGGAACGACAGCAGGGGGTGTGTTCCCACGTTTTCGTGGTCAGGAAGCCTTCGGGGAAGTTCAGGTTGATCCTCAATCTCCGGCCATTGAACGGATACCTGAGGTACAAGCGGTTCAGGATGGAATCGATGTTTACGGTGTCGAATCTCCTGTTCCCAGATTGTTATATGGCAACGGTGGATCTAAGGGATGCATACCTCCATATTCCGATCCACCAGGATTGTCAGAAATACCTACGGTTGGCCGTCAGGATAGATGCAGAGATTTGGCATTTCCAGTTTCGGGCGCTTCCTTTTGGGCTAGCATCCTCTCCAAGGATATTTACAAAGGTACTGGCAGAGGCTCTAGCCCCACTACACCTCAGAACCATAACGGTGACCCCTTACTTGGACGACCTCCTGTTTATTGCTCGGTCAGAAGAGCAAATGACTAAGGATGTGCGGGAGGCACGGAGGTTCCTAGAGGACCTCGGGTGGCTTATAAACCAGGACAAGTCTCAGCTTGTTCCTTCCCAGGAGGTGCGCTATCTGGGCTACACAATCTTGTCCAAGAGGGGGAAGATTTTTCTTCCGCCAGAAAAAATCAAGAAAGTGGGTTTGGCATTGGCACAACTTCAGACCAGTCGGGAGGCTCGGATCAGGGAAGTCATGGGAGTGGTAGGTCTGATGACTTCCTGTTTCCCGGCAGTCCCCTGGGCGAGATGTCATCAGCGTCCACTCCAGAATCATCTGCTAGCCTGTTGGAAGGGCGACCAAGAGATTTTGGACCACTTTATGCCCCTACCGATCAGGGTCAGGAGGTCTTTATGGTGGTGGAGATCTCTGCACAATCTGGGCCAAGGGTTGGAGTGGATCAGACCAGCGGCTCAGGTAGTGACGACGGATGCATCTGGAAGGCGACTGGGCGCAGGGGTCTTGGTCTCCAGAGGAATCCAGGAGATCGTCAAACCAGAGAGAGCTCTTGGCGATTCAGAGGGCTCTTCTAGCCTTCCAGACGCAGTTAAGGGGACATCGCCTACAGATTCCGACGGACAATGCGGCAGCAGTCGCGTATATCAACAAGCAGGGGGGAACAAGAAGTCCTCCTCTACAGAAGATAGCGGGTGAGCTCTTCACTTGGCCGGGCAAAATCTGGCCTCGCTGTTGGCAGTCCATCTGAAGGGCACTCAAAACTCCTTGGCAGACTTTCTCAGTCATCAGCGTATAAGGCAGGACGAGTGGTCTCTCAACAGGGAGGTGTTCGAACAGATAGTTCGAAGATGGGGTCTGCCAGAGATAGACCTCTTCGCCTCAGAAGAGAACAGGAAGGTCACCAGGTTTTTGTCCCTGGATCCTCGCAGTCAGGCAGCAGGGATAGATGCCCTCGCTTGCAGATGGAGTTACAGCCTGTGTTATGCCTTTCCGCCTGTAAGGTTGGTGACGGCAGTGCTGCAGAAATTCCGAAAAGAACAGATCTAATCTTGGTGGCTCCCTTCTGGCCAAGGAGACCTTGGTTTGCCAGCATCAAAGGTCTGGCAGTAGGGCCACCATTTTCACTCCCGGTGAGACCGGATCTGATCGCCCAGGGACCAGTTCTCCACCCTGGGGTGGAGGCCCTCAGGTTGACGGCCTGGTATCTGAAGAACAGTTGCTGAGAGATCAGGGGTTCTCAGAAAGGGTAATCCGTACTTTGCTGAATTGTCGTAAACCCATCACCAGGGCCATTTACACCAAGGTCTGGAAGCGTTTTAACACCTGGTTGGTGGAAGATGGGGCACCAGTGTCCAGGTATTCCGCAGATCTTGGACTTCTTCCAAGCTGGCGTAGAATTAGGCCTTTCGGTAGGTACGCTAAAGGTGCAAGCTGTGGCCCTAAGTGTTTTTCTGCAGACCTCACTCCAGCAGGATCGTTTCATAAAAAATTTCTTTAAGGCCCTTGTGAGGTCCAGGCCAGTTAAGGGGCTGGCCTGCCCCTCTTGGGATCTTTCTCTGGTTCTGAAGGCACTTACAGAGAGCCCGTTTGAGCCCTTGGAGGAAGTAGGGCTGAAATGGGTAACTCTAAAGACAGTTTTTTTTTGGTAGCGATCACCTCAGCTAGGAGAGTGTGTGAATTACAAGCGCTCTCGGTGAGAGAGCCTTTTTTGTTAATTTTTGAGGACCGGGTGGTGCTAAGAACCGACCCGGGGTTCCTCCCAAAGGTTGTTACTACCTTTCATAGAATGCAGGACATCGTTCTGCCCACCTTTTTTTCCTTGGAAGTCGGGGGAGAAAAGAAGGTTAGTTTATTGGACGTAAGACGGTCCCTTCTAAAATATTTAGAGGTCAGTAAGGACGGTAGGAAGTCCGATTCCTTGTTTATAAATTTTTCGGGGATACGAAAAGGGTGCAAACCATCCAAGTCCTCCATCGCAAGATGGATTAGATTGACAATTGAGGAGGCATACAGATTGGCAGGGAAGCAGGTGCCTCTAGTCAAAGCACACTCAACTAGGGCTATGTCGACCACATGGGCCGAGAGGGCTGGTGCCACTCCGGAGGAGATCTGCAGGGCAGCAACATGGTCCAGCTACTCCACCTTTACGAGGCATTACCGTCCGGATCTGTTTTCGGAGAGGGAACAGTCATTCGGACGAGGGGTCCTCCAGGCAATGGCCCGCCCTAGTAATGTAAGTTTCTTGCTTATCATCTCAGAGGCTGTCCTGGAAGACGAGAGGGGAAAACCAGAGTTAGACTTACCGGTAACTCTTTTTCTAGGAGTCTTCCAGGAAAGCCTGGGTTTCCCACCCTAATCTTGTGGTTTGGTACAGGTGTTATGTACTGATGTTTTACAAGTGTGTTATGTCTATCAGTGCTTTCCGGCAGGTTCTTGTGAGGACTGAGGGGGAGGCCTGGAGGACTGCCTTTTAAGGAATTGGGTGAATGTGTTTCCTGTCCCGGAGGGAGGAGTCCTATATCTCAGAGGCTGTCCTGGAAGACTCCTAGAAAAAGAGTTACCGGTAAGTCTAACTCTGTTTTTTTTTTCTGCAATGGAAACTGACCAGAAACTGACTGCACTAGTGTGAACTAGAGCCATTGCAATACATGGAAAACACTGTGCATGCATTTTTAGTGCAGGAAAAAAGCGCACAGAACTGCATCTGGTGTGAACTAGCACTTAGGCTGGATTGACACCAGTCCAGTGCGAATTTTAGCCTTTCTGCTGCCAAGAAGGGGCGGAGCCGCCGTTCAGCGGCTCCTGTCCGTTCTTACAGCGCAGCAGCTGCGGGGGTAGGGAGGGACCGCGAGCAAGGGAAAATATCCCCGTTCAGTGCGGAGTGCATCTCCGTGTTAGATGCACTCCCATTGAACACAACGGGCTGGGAATTTGCACCGCATTGCACATAAAACGCACACGTTTTCTGTGCAATGCGGAGTGCGAATGCACCGCACATATGTGAACCGGACACATTGAAAACAATGTGATTTCAAGTATCCTGTGAATTGGATGCGGTTTAAGCCGCATCCAATTCGCATAGGTGTGAACCCAGCCTTAAGGTTTTTCACCTTTTTTCTTACCTGAGCCCGATCCAGCAACGTGCATGAGAGCAGCAGCTCTAACTGCTGTCCTTCTCCTCATTGGGCAAGTTGATAGCCAACGGTTCCCGCTGCTGTCAATCAAATGCTGTGGCATGGGGGCAGGCCTGAGCCACCTGCTGTGTCAATAGAAAGCTGCTTTCCGAAGGGGCACCGACGGGGCCCCCAGAAGAAGAGGATTGGGGCTGCTCTGTGCAAAAGCACTGCAAAGAACAGGTAAGTATAGACATGTTTGTTATTTTAATAAAATACAAAGATTTTATAACACTTTAATATCTCCAGTTCTGTTTAATATGATTGTAAAGGATCAGGTTTTATTTTTAAAAAATAATAAACATGTTCTATTCACCTGCTCTGTGTAATGATTTTGCACACAGCAGCCCCAATCCTCCTCTTAGGGGTTCCTTGCCAGCTCTCCTGACTCCTCCCTGCTGCCAATTGGCCACCATAGCAAGCCGCTTGCTATGGGGGCACTCGTGCATACTTGCTGCCAAGCCCCGCTCTGCGTGTCCATAGACACACAGAGCATGGCTCGGCTCCACCCACCGCTCCTTCATCACTGTCTGTGATTGATCCATGCAATTGCTCTCATTGCTGTCTCTAAGCCAATGAGGAGGAAGAAAGCGGAGAGAATCTCTGCTCTCCTGCACAGCGCTGGATCAAGATCAGGCTCATTAGAGTATAATGAAGGGTCTGGAGCTGCATGCTGCAGCTTATTACCTTAAAAATACCTTCTGCCCATATAATATTACTTGTCGTAGCAGCCTTTGGGTCTATGGGTCCAGTTATTGAGTGAGGTTGCATGGAGGTAGATACTGAGGCACACTTTGGTACGATGAAAATAGAAATGTTGCAGCAAGTTTTGCACTTGACCAATAAATAAATAGTTGGAAACTACTAAGCAACCAGCAACTGTGCCACACTTTGGTCAGGAACATGTAATGTACAGTGTGCTAAATTATGATGTGCAACAGTTAGAACCGTGTAATGTACAACACAGTGGTCAGGACAATGTAATCTACAACAGAGCATTGAGTGCAAACATAGGTGTGCCTGGGCACACCCTAATCACCCTGTGTAGTGCCGATTTCCTCTGCTTCCTGGCACCCCTTGTCTCCCCCTTGCAGTGCTGCCAGCTTCCCTCCACCTGCTGCTGTGGGGGATGTTTCAGGATAGAGAGCAGGGGAAGGGGCCAGTAAATATTTATTTTACTGACCCCCCCTTCCTTTTCTGAATGAACACAATGAGTGATCTGTACCGATGGCTCCTGTGTTCACTCTTAACTGAAGCATAGTAAACTATGTTTATTATGCTTCAGTTTGTGAATGAACAGGAAGCCATTAAAGTGGTAGTAAACCCACCACTACTGTTTTTACCTACAGGTAAGCCTATAATAAGGCTTACCTGTAGGTAAAAAAAAATCTCCTAAACCTACATGGTTTAGGAGATATTTTCCCTGCATGCAGCCGCTGACATTAGCGGCACATGCGCTCTGATGATCCGGCCAAGGCGTCCGGCAACTCAGACCTGGCTGCCGAAAAGAAGAGCCGCGTACCCGGAAGAAAGAAGAGGACCAACATGTCAGTGTCCTTAGCGCTGACCGACTCGGGCATCGGGGGCCTCGTTCTAAGGTAAGTATTTCATAATATGTTAGTATGCAATGCATACATGCTATTGTCTTGCAGGTTTTTTTTTTTTTTAACCACTTCAGCCCCGGAAGGATTTCCAGCTTTAGGACCGGAGCCCTTTTTGCGATTCGGCGCTGCGTCGCTTTAACTGACAATTGCGCGGTCGTGCGGCGTTGTACCCAAACGAAATTTGCGTCCTTTTTTTCCCACAAATAGAGCTTTCTTTTGGTGGTATTTGATCACCTCTGCGTCATTTCTGATCGCCGCTATAAACAAAAGAAGAGCGACAATTTTGCAAAAAAAACCAAATTTCTTACTTTTTGCTAAAATACAAATCCAAAAAAAAATATAAAAAAACATTTTTTTTCACCGTTTTTGGCCGATTTATATTCTTCATCATATTTGCGATAAAAAAAAATCGCAATCGGCGTTTATTGATTGGTTTGCGCAAAAGTGGTCGCGTTTACGGATGATGAGAATTCATTTTTGGGGTTTTTAATTTTTTTTTATTTTTTACTAAAAATGGCGGCGATCTGCGATTTTTTGCGGTACTGCGATATTTCAGCGGACATGTCGGACCATTTTGACACTTTTTTGGGACCATTGGCATTTATACAGCGATCAGTGCTATAAAAATGCACTGATTACTGTGTAAATGCCATTGGCAGTGAAAGGGTTAACCTGCAGGGGGCGCTCTAAGGGTTAACTATGTTCCCTGGGCGTGTTCTAACTGTATGGGGGCTTGCCTAGCTGGGGAAAGGAAGTGGTCACAGCCTTCATGTACAGGAAGGCTGTGATCACAGCCCTTCCCCCTCACACAGAGCGGAGGTCCGTGTTTACATACACGGACCTCCGCTCTTTCACTCCGGGGGGGGCATCGCGGGTGGCCGGCGGCAATCGAAGCCGCCGCACCCGCTCCCTGGCCCCCCCCCGAACACAGTGAGCGCGCGCGCGCTCACAGTGGCTCTGTATCGCGGCCGCCGTCGTATGACGGCGTTTTGCGTTACAGAGCCACATTGTCGCCGTCAAATGCCGATCAGCGGTCGGCAAGCGGTTAAGGAGGCGGGTTTACTACCGCTTTAAGTACTTTCCATTAGTCCAGTGCAGCTGATGCTGCAGAGAAAGGGACTGGAAAGTTCTGTCCTCAGTCTTTCTCTGCCTCCCTTGATATTTTACCAAAGCCCCCCAATGGAGCTCCTAAAAAAAAAAAAAAAAAAAAAAAAAGTGTTAAAAAAATAATTAAAAAATAGCAATTTTAAAGGGGAAAAAAATGGCTAAACAGTATTACAAGCAGGGTAATGTTAAACTTGCTTCAATGCATGTATTAGGTCTACTCATCTTTGTCCTGCTTTTCAAGCCTCCCGATAGACTGGAGGGACCATATCCACCCATGTGTGGTCGATGGGATGCCACCATGTATATGACCATGTAGCTGCCCTCCCACGGTTAGTTTTCTATAGGTATTAATATCTTTAACCACTTATCTACTGGGCACTTTTACCCCTTTCCTGCCCAGGCCAATATTCAGCTTTCAGCGCTGTCGCACATTGAAAGACAATTGCGTGGTTATGCATCACTGTACCCAAACAATATTTTTATAATTTTTTTTAACACAAATAGAGCTTTCTTTTGGTGGTATTTAATCACCACTGGGTTTTTTATTTTTTTGCCAACATAACAAAGACCGAAAATTTTGGGGAAAAAAAAAAACAACCTTTTCATAGTTTGTTGTAAAAGTTTGCAAACAGGTAATTTTTCTCCTTCACTGATGGGCACTGATAGGCTACACTGATGGGCATGGATAAGGCAGCACTGGGGGGCACTGATGGAGGTACTGGTGGTCACTGATGAGACTGCACTGATAGGTGGTACTGATGGGCATTGATCAGTGGCGGCTGGTGTTTTTTTTTTTTTTTTAGGGGGGGGCGGCAAACGATCATCCTGCCGCCACATCCCACCGCCATTTGCTATTGTAACACAACTGGATGGGCTTCGGGCACAGTGCTCTGCACCCCAAGCCCACCCTTATTTGAAGCCTTATTAGAGCCTCTGGCTCTAATCATGTGCTTCAAAAATAACCACCCCCCCATTGGAATCCATGCGCCTGGCGCCCTGCATGTAGATCAGGGGGCCGCACGCATGGATGGGGGGGCGGTGCCCATGCGCCTCTAATGGACGGGCCACCACTGGCACTGATAGGTGGCACTGATAGGTGGCACTGATTGGCAGCGCTGATGGGCACTTATTGGCAGCACTGATGGTCACGGATTATCAGTGTCCATGTCCCTTTTAGTGAAGCCAGTTATCAGCTCTCTTCTCCTCTCTTCATGCTGTCAGCTGTGCTGTCCATGAACAGCTGTAATTGGACACAGCTGATCATGTGGGAAAGAGCTGCTGATTGGCTCTTTACCTCAATCTGTGATCAGTAGTGTCCTCTGGACGGGCACCATCATGGGAGGCCGTCATATGTTGGCCTCCCAGAACTGGCCGTGCACGCAGTAGCGGTCATCCGGGTATAGCGCAGTCGGCAGGTGGTTAAATGCCTGCAGGTTACAGTCTAGTACCTTGTATTTTATTGTCCAGCATGAAATTACCTTTTAAATGAATCCAAACATTATGAGTATCAGATGCTATTTAACCTAGACGAGGTGACGGGCCTAATCCACTTTCGATCCCTCCTAGGATAGTGGTGCTTGGGCTTACAATGCTGCTAATTACCTGATACAGGTAAATATGTCCTTATTCTGGTATTGTACCATTATCAGCTCAGGAGTGATGAAATACACGGAAGTTTTTAATTCTACAAGAAAAGTTATCCAGCAATATATATTCGCTGAGCTATCTACGGCAGGGGGTTTAGTGAAGAGGATATCTGTTTGTTTTCTTAATTGCTTAGACTGGATGTTTATGAGGCTATTAGAGTGAGACTGAAATATATGGTGGGTTAATAGAGTTGAGAGGGTTTGTTATCTCAATGGACTGATAAGTATGTTCTGGAATGCAACTAAAAGTCTGTTAATTGTATAAAATGAAGTCCTAATGTACCCATGTCCTGAAAGTGGGATCACTGCTGCTCTGTCTCTTATTTTAAAAAATGTCATAGGTGACCTTTGTCCTGAACATGGATGCCTGACCCCTCTCCCACAGCATTTTTGGGGTGCCTAGTCTGCATTATCATCATACTGTCTATTTGGAATGATGCCTTCAATAATTTATATAGGTTTGGTGACGCCACAACGAATTTGACCGCTTGATCAGTATAAAAATTTCCCACACATGGAAGCAAAGATTCAGAAGTAGTGCTTTGGATAATAAAAGAAATGGAAAGTTGAAAGAACAGAAAATAATGTATTACTAGAAAATAAACTTAGGCTGGCAAATATTAGGTAATATAAATACTAAAGCCTCGTACACACGATTCGACGGTCGTATACAACAGGTCATACGAACGACCATTGTATGCAAAATCGATTGTTAGTACGCGCGATTAGAACTGCCGACGTACGACAGTTGTACAACAGGAGTTGTATGAGCAAACTAGAAAACTTGGTAGTACCAACAAGCGGTCTTATGACCGTTGTATCGTGTGTACAGAGAAGTTGGTCCAACAAGTTGTATTGTGCAAAACATGCATGCTCAGAAGTCAGGAACGGCCAGACACTAATTACATGCACCTGAACGTTCTCTTTAAACGTTCATAACACGACACACGTTCAGCTTGGTTGTACGATCGTGTAGTGCATGTCAGTATGCTAGATACAACAGCCAACATACGATTTGGTCCGTTCAGTCGTACGACCGTCGAACCGTGTGTACGAGGCTTAACACTCGGGCTGAGCAATCCCACTGGAAGGCACAACACTCATCTTGTTTCGTAGGCTGGACTACAGCTATGCTACTACAGATTTGAGGCTCCCTCTATGTACTCTTAGGCCTCATACACACAGGCGCCTGAGAAAACATAAGCAAAATGTTGGGTTCGACCTTTTTGGAAAAATCTGCGATTATTTCGGCGTTTTGCATCGGCGTTAGTGAGCGTCGGCGTCAATAGGCGTTTTAAAAAAAAAAAAAAAATCAGTCCTCTGCTATTTTTCAACCTAAAAATGTTGGCGTCAAAAAACGCCTGTTAACACCGGTACGGCGTTAGCGGGAGTTAATGAGCGTTTTGCCGATTAGCGTAAAAAAACACCAAAATGCTACAGCCTCAGAACGCGCTGGTCCCACATTCTAGAAACAGCTCACTAACGCCAATGCCCTCTACTGCTCAAAAACGTCAGCGTTTTTAGAGGGCTATTGAATAACATGGAGAGCTGCAAAAAACGCTCAAAAGAGTGGCATCAAAAAATGCCCTCACTACCCAGGATCTGTCTTCTGGGTGCAGGACTGAGTCTTCTAGGCCTCAGTGCTACCTGTTTTCCCTCCTGTGGGTGAAGTCCCCCTCAATACTTGTCCTCTAGCAGAATGACATTACTCTAAAGCAGTGGTTCTCAACTCCGGTCCTCGGGACCCACCAACAGGCCAGATTTTAAGTATTACCTTGGGGAGATGCAGACTAGAATACTGAGCAGCAAATGATATCACCTGTGATGTATTTCAGCTATCCTGCAAACCTGGCCTGTTGAGGGGTCCCGAGGACCGGAGTTGAGAACCACTGCTCTAAAGACAGGGCAGACAAGCAGAATCTTTCAGACTTTGTCTTTAATGGAAACATGGTATGTTTCTATTACACTATTTGAGTATAAATGATACCTCTCATACCTCTGATGAAGGAGATATACATTCTCTGAAATGCGTCGGGTGGAGGAAATCTTATTGTATCATCATCCTCATCCCATACAGTTGGTGTATCAATAGTTAAAACCATGTATACAGTGTTTGGTGTTTCTTTTATTCAGTAATGTATAAATAAAAATGTATATTTACGAATCAAATTTTCAATCTATTATGTGATCCTAGTGCCTTAAAAGTCCCACCAACAGGGGATTCTTGTTGTTCTGTACTCTAACGTTAGGGATGTGGCACTTGACATAGTTCAACCACTGATATCTAATATAATATAAATACTGAGGTCCATTTACAAAAGGCAAATACACTGTTGCAAGGGAAGATGTACACTGCAAAAGAATTTACCCCAGAACTTAGCAAATGCAGTGAAGCTCCGCTGACGTCCATCATCCCATCGGGTTACATTTTTCTTGCATGTGATTGGGTATTCTATGCAAAGTGAAAGAATGTTCACCACAATCCCTAAGCGCTGGGGAATATTCTCTAGCAAAGTTCAACTTCCGCTGCAAAGTGACCAACTTATTTCCCTTTAATGAATCAACCCCACTGTGTCAATGTCCTATTATTTTTTTTTTTTCACTGTATATTGCATATTTCAAATTTTTACATATTTGCATAAGAAAGGTGACCTCTGCCTGGCATCAAAATCTATTATGGACGCTAAGTAGAAAAACTGATAGCAGGCCAGCAAGCTAAGACCTGAGTGTGTGATAACAGAATGTGGTTATGGAAATAGATAGTTGTGTGTTTATCTTTGTGCATCCATGTATAACAAACCAACATTGTTATCCTTTTTTTAAAACCATAGCACTCTAAATTGTGTTATTTATTTATGTTACTTTTGCATCCATTTAAGAACCCCAAATGTAGAAAAAAATAGTAAGGGCCAATTTCAGAAAAACAACAACCCTCTCAGTGGAAAAAAAAACGTAGTTGGTTATGTAATGTACAACTGTTAGAACTATTAAATACTGTAGCTCATAAAAAGTATTGGGTTTATGTATTAAAATGTGCTAACAAAAAAATATGATTGCCCCCAGCAGCTAATCAGCTTTCAGCTGTCTATCTTTAGTGCACAGTATAAGGTAAAACAAGAACACTGGCGGCTGTAGGCAAAATTTTCATACATAAACCCATGACTTTTTAAGAGCTAGCGTGATTCTAATAGTCGTACACAAGTGCTAGAACTAAAAAAAAAAACAACTTTTTTTTTCAGTTTTAGAAAACAAAAAGAACAAAAAAGTCCAGTGTTGTAAACTAAGCATTTTCTTTAGAATGAAGTTATCCTTTCTAGCCAAAAGTCCAGGAAAACGGCTAAATACACAGTTAACTGCTTCTGGACCGCCCACCGCACATATACAAAGCGGCCCGACTGCGTGGAACAACATACCTGTACATTGTTTCTTCTTCCTGGGTCTGGGGTGCGTGCCACCGGAGACCTGCTCCCGATGATTAGACACAGCGGGAGCCGATCAGCGGGTCCGGTGGCCCCCCCCATGGCCACCGGCCACCTACAATCATTCGTAATAGAGGCAGAATTGCGGTCTGCCTATGTAAACCAGGCAGATTGTCGTTCTGTCACAGAGGGAGAGAGAGGTCTTGTGTTCCTGCCAATCAGAAACACAGATGTCTCTCTTCCTCTAGTCAGTCCATCCCCATCACAGTTAGCAATCCTTTCCTAGGAGCACACTTAACCCTTTGATGTTAACCCCTTCCCTGCCAGGGTAATTTATACAGTGACAGTGCATTTTTTTTTTTTTTTAAGCACTGATCACTGTATTAGGCCACTTTCACACTGAGGCAGTTTTCAGGCATTTTAGCGCTAAAAATAGCACCTGTAAAACTCCTAAGAAACTGCCTTTCAAGCCACCCCAGTGTGAAGGCCCAATTGCTTTCACACTGGGGCAGTGCGTTTGGCAGGACAGGAAAAAAAAGTCCTGCAAGAAGCATCTTTAGGGCGGTGTGGGAACGGTGTATACACCGCTCCCACACCGCCCCTGCTCATTGGAATGAATGGGCCCCACTTCCGAAGCGCCTGAAAAGTGTTTTGGAAGCGCCGCATCACGGGCGCATTTTACCTCTTTTTTTTAAGAAGGGGGGATAAAAGCGTAACGCTACCGCCTGAAAAAACGGCACTGCTAAAACAAGCGGCGCTTTACCACTAAAACCAGCTCCGCCTCAGTGTGAAAGTGGCCTTGGTGTCAGTTAGGGTTCGATTTGTCCGCAGCAATGTTGCAGTCCTGCTATAAATCGCTGATCACCGCCATTACTTTTAAAAATAAAAATGCCAGAAAAATATCCCATAGTTTGTAGACGGAATAACTTTTGTGCAAACCAGTCAATATAAGCGAATTGGGATTTTATTTACCAAAAATATGTAGCAGAATACATATTGGCCTAAACTGATGAAGAAATTTGATTTTAAAATTAAAAATCGAAATGAAAAAATATTTTTTTTTTTTCAAAATTGTCGCTTTTTTTTTTGTTTATAAAGCAAAATAGAAAAAATGCAGAAGTGATCAAATACCACCAAAAGAAGGCTCTATTTCTGGGGAACAAAGGACATCAACTTTGGGCACAGCATTGCATGACCGCGCAATTGTCAGTTAAAGTACCGCTGTGCCGTATCGCAAGAAATGGCCTGGTCATTAAGGGAGTAAAACCTTCCGGGGCTGAAGTGGAACACCAATGAACTATTTTACCTTACAGGTGAGCTTTAATTCTGTTTGGCCAGTCTTGTCATCCCGGCACCCCATTTAATGCAGAATGTGAATTGTATTATGCTCTTTACAGTTTGCTTGTGAAATATCCACTTCCAGACCAGGCCTTTTCTAACACCTTTTTTTTACGTGTGTAACAATCAATATTTCTTCAAATTAGAGGCCCTAGAGAATGAATTGGTGAGTTGTGCAATTTTTTTATATCACACAGCATTTGCTAAGCAGTTTTTCAAATGCACTTGTCTTTGAAAAAATACACTTTTTATCATTTTAATGCATAAAAACAATACATATCCCATTTTTTGGTAAAATATAAAAGACAATGTTGCACTGAGTAAATGGATGTCAAACATGTCATGTTTTCAAATTTGGCATGCCTGTGCAACGACGACAAATTGTGTACATTTTACTATCCATAGGAGATGTTTTAAAAGCCTTTACAGGTTACCACTTTAGATTTACAGAGGAGATCTAGTGCTAGAATTAGTGCCCATGATCTGACGTTCACGGTGATACCTCACATGTGTGAGCTGATCGCTGTTTGAGTGCATGTGGGACCGACAAACATTCTTGTGACAGCACTCGGCATGTGGCAGGTACTCTTTATGGAGAGATCTGGGGTCTAAGACCTCAAATCCCTCCCCTGCCTTTAAAAGCATTCAAAACGCCAAGATCAATGTTGTTGGATGCTTTTGACTTTGTAAAAATTGCGCCATTGACATCTAGGTAAACTGGACGTGATGTCCGGTCATTGCTTCTGGGTTACCAAAGCTGAGAGCTGATCAACGCTGATCCGGGCTTTGTTCAGCTCTCCAATCAGCCAGTGGGAGACTCCAATCAGCTCGGGTCTCCTGATGGGATAGGAAAGCCAGAAAAAGCCACAGAAGGCTGCGAGGGGGAACGTTCCCTCCTGCTTCTTGTAAAGGCAATCCAACGGCTAGTTAGTCACTAGGAATGCTTTTACAAGAGAGACAATTGCTGGCTATAAAAACGGTAGTGGGGTGATGCCTGCCTGTATAACCACTTGAAGTCCAGTGATGTACGGGTACATCGCTGGTCTGGAAGTGGACATATTGACTCAAAATCAAATACAGCCCATTCCATTGAATGTACAGTGCCTTGAAAACGTTGTGGGGATGCTTTTCTTCATCAGGGACAGGGAAGCTGGTCAGAGTTGATGGGAAGATGGATCGAGCCAAATACACAACAATCTTAGAAGAAAACCTGTTAGAGTCTGCAAAGGACTTGAGACTGGGGTGGAGGTTCACCTTCTAGCAGGACAACGACCCAAAACATACAGCCAGAGCTACAATGGAATGGTTTACATCAAAACATATTCATGTGTTAGAATGGCCCAGTCAAAGTCCAGACCTAAATCCAATTGAGAATCTGTGACAAGACTTGAAAATTGCTGTTCAGACGCTCTCCATCCAATCTGATCCAATTTCATTCTCTAGATGTGCAAAGCTGATAGAGACATCCCCAAAAAGACTTGCAGCTGTAATTGCAGAGAAAGGTGGTTCTACAAAATATTGACTCAGGGGGGCTGAATACAAATGCATGCCACACTTTTCACATATTTATTTGTAAAAAATGTTGAAAACCAATTATCATTTTCCTTCCACTTCACAATTATGTGCCACTTTGTGTTGGTCTATCACATAAAATCCCAATAAAATACATTTACGTTTTTGGTTGTAACATGACAAAATGTGAAAAATTTCAAGGGGGTATGAATACTTTTTCAAAGCACTGTAAAATAAAGCATGTGTATGTGTTCTTCTGTCAGTCCACTTACTCATTGTGCTTCAAGCTTTCACCGTTTAATAGCAATGATAATAAAATTGTTTTGCTTCTGACTGTGCATGACTCGGAATTAAACAGACCGTGCAAGTCCACACGTCTTGGACTAGCAATTGCTCAGAATTCTATGTGCATTGCAGTGCCTTCATTGATCTGCTAGTTATTAATTATTCTAAGAACTACTTATAGATCCCACATTGCCCTAGATGTGAACCATTGAACTGCACTGAAAATTATCTCAAGCTATGTTACTGTGTTAATGCCTTTCAAATGTAAAGTTTATATGTCTGCTTAGCCCCTAAATGATTGTGAAAATATATTCCTTGTTCATTTTACCATTTGTAATAGCAGAATGTTTGTGTATGTTGGAGACTTTCCTTGTATCACAGACCCTGTATTCTATTATAAGTGTCATTGCCTGCATGCAGCTAGGGTTAAGGGTTATCTGTTCTACTATACCCCTGTAAACCTTATTATTATTATTATTATACAGGATTTATATAGCGCCGACAGTTTGCGCAGCGCTTTACAACATTAGGGCAGACAGTACAATTACAATACAATTCAATACAGGAGGAATCAGAGAGCCCTGCTCGTTAGAGCTTACAATCTATGAGGGAGGGTCAAGTGCTACGAAAGGGTAATACCTGTGGGGGATGAGCTGATGTAGAAAATAAAAGTGCAGTTAGGTGGGGGCGGGATAGGCTTCTTTGAAGAGAAAAGTTTTCTGAAAGTGGATAGATTTAGAGACAGTCTGACAGATTGGGGTAGGGAATTCCAGAGGATGGGAGAGGCCCGGGAGAAGTCCTGGAGGCGAATATGAGCGGAGGTGATGAGGGATCTGGAGAACAGGAGGTCTTGGGAGGAACGAAGAGGACAATTAGGTTGCTATTTTGAGACTAGGCTAGTGATGTAGCTGGAAGCAGAGTTGTGGATGGCTTTGTAGCTCATTGTTAGTATTTTGAATTTAATTGGGCGAGTGGCAGCCAATGGAGGGATTGGTAGAGAGGGGTAGCAGACGCTGAGTGTTTTGTAAGGTGGATGAGTCTGGCAGCGGAATTCATGATGGACTGAAGGGGGGATGGTCTATTTAAAGGTAAGCCAATGAGGAGGCAGTTGCAATAGTCAAGGCGAGAGACAACCAGAGGAGCTTTGTGATTTCATTGGTTAGAAAGGGACATTGTTTAGAGATGTTGCAGAGGTTGAGGCGGCAAGCTTTGGAAAGTGATTGGATGTGGGGCCAAAAGGAGAGTTCAGAGTCCAGGATAACACCTAGCACCATGACATGTGGGGATGGGTGGAGGGTTGTGCCATTGCTCTTGACAGAGAAGTTAGGGGAAGAGGCACATGGGGGAGGGAATATTATGAGTTTGGTTTTATACAAGTTGAGTTTGAGGAAGTGGTGTGACATCCAGGCAGATATGTCTGTTAAGTTAGCGATGCGTTGGGGGTGGAGAGGTAGATTTGGGTGTCGTCAGCATAGAAATGATATTGAAAGCCGTGGGAGGCTATCAGCCGACCCAGGGAAGAGATGTAGATTGAAAATAAGAGCGGTCCAAGAACAGAACCTTGGGGGACCCCGACAGAGAAAGGAAGAGGAGAGGAGGAGGTAGAATTGTAAGTGACACAGAAGGTGCGTTGGGATAGGTAGAATGAGAGCCGCCAAAGAGCACAGTC
This sequence comes from Glandirana rugosa, assembly GCA_018402905.1. Classification (NCBI taxonomy): domain Eukaryota; kingdom Metazoa; phylum Chordata; class Amphibia; order Anura; family Ranidae; genus Glandirana; species Glandirana rugosa. Next base: position 164,417 of record BLSH010370704.1, on the reverse strand, counting down.
ACGGAGACCGAGGGAGTAAAGTGTTTTTGAGGAGGAGAGGGTGGTCAACCATATCAAAGGCAGCCAAAAGGTCAAGAAGTAGGAGTACAGAGTGGTGTCCATTGGTTTTTTTGGGTTTGTAGGTAATTTGTGAGTTTTAGAAGGACAGTTTCTGTGGAGTGTTAAGGGTGAAATCCAGACTGAAGGGGATCAAGAAGGTTATTCTCAATGAGGTGGCCACTCAGTTGGTTGTAGACCAGACATTCAAGGAAAAGGGTAAAAAATAAGAGGAAAAAGGGAGCATCAGAATGGAAATGTTAGGATAACCATAGACCTACAGTGACTATCCAGCTGACAAAAAAATTTAAATATATTTCTTAAAAGTCTTGTGCATTAAAACTGATCTCCAGGAAAAAAAACACACTAATAAATGCAGTTTATTATTATTTAAAACATTCAAATCATTTTGCAAATGTAACTAGTATAGTACAAGTACCTGGATCAGTCTTTTGCAGTACCCTATACAGCATTGCTCAGACCAGGAGAGGGTGGGCCAGCACTAGCCCGGCTCTGCTGCAGTACACATGTGCTGCCGGCGAACATTGAGATAGAAAGAGTGAGCAGACAGATAAGCTTCTCAGTATACAGTACTTTTGCTTCTTCATTGTCCAAGCAGGCTGCGGTGGAGGCCTAGGATTTATCTATGGTGTCTGGTAGGTGTGCTTGGATTACAAAACTGGCTGCACGTAATATTAAAGTGGAACTACACTTTTTCTGAGCACCACAAACCTAAAAAGTGATTTAATTCATTTTTAGGCCTCATACACACGGGTGTCTAGGAAAAAATAAGCAAAACGTCGAGTCCGACGTTTTGGAAAAATCAGTGTTTTTTTCAGTGTTTTGCATCGGCCTTAGTGAGCGTTAGTGAGCGTCGGCGTCAATAGGCGTCTTTTTAAAAAAAATCAGCCCTCTGCTAGTTTTCAACCTAAAAATGTTGGTGTCAAAAAACACCGGTTAATGCCGATACGGCGTTAGCGAGCGTTTAGCCGATTAGCGTAAAAAAAACACCAAAATGCTACAGCCTCAGAACGCACTAGTCCGGCGTTCTAGAAACCGCTCACTAACGCCGACACCCTCTACTGCTCAAAAATGCTGGCGTTTTTAGAGGGCCATTGAATGACATGGAGAGCTGCAAAACATGCCCAAAAACGTGGCGTCAAAAAACGCCCGTGTGTAAGAGGCCAAAGGCCTCATACACACGGGCGTCTGAGAAAAAATAAGCAAAACGTGGGGTCCGACGTTTTGGAAAAATCTGCGTTTTTTTTTTCGGCGTTTTGCATCGGCGTTAGTGAGCGTCGGCGTCAATAGGCGTTTTTTAAAAAAAAAAAATCAGTCCTCTGTTATTTTTCAACCTAAAAACGTCGACGACAAACGCCGGTTAATGCCGGCACGGCGTTAGCGGTGGGTGTTAGTGAGCGTTTTGCCGATTAGCGTAAAAAAACGCCAAGACACTACAGCCTCAGAACGCACTGGTCTTGCGTTCTAGAAACAGCTCACTAACGCCGACGCCCTCTACTGCTCAAAAATGTCAGCATTTTTAAAGGGCCATTGAATAACCTGGAGAGCTGCAAAACACGCCCGTGTGTATGAGGCCTTAATATTCAAAGCAAACCCCCCCCCCCCCCATCCATCCATGCTCCCATTTTTTTTTTTTTGGTTTAGAAATCACTTTGAAAAACACCCCCTAGCATTTCTGGCTGTGGCCATCTTGAGTAAGGGCAGATGATTGATGTAGCATTTACTTCCTGGAATCCACCTGCCCTTGGCTCAGGCATGCAAGCAGGAAAGGGTGCTTAACTGAGAGCCCCCCCCCCCTACTGAAGACTCCTGGGATGTAATACATAATTTTCCTAGGCATTGAAACCAAGAAACAACCAAAGGAGTGTATAAAAAAATTTTAAAACAAGCAATTATAATATACTTCCCTATCTATTTACTAATACTAGCAGCATAAGGACTAAAAATAGTCAATGTTGATTGACAGAGTGAAGGTCTGCTTTAAAACCTTTGGCAGATAAAACAGTTCTCATTGATGCGTTTCAGTTGTGTATTTATCTATTTGCCTTGAGTTCACCTATAACATGCATGCTACAACCAAAAGGCTGTATGCTGCTATTCATAGTCAAAAATCGATCTTGATGAAATTGTCAGTGGGTATCTACTCGACAGACTTCGTGTGTACTGTATGCATTGTGACATTATGAAAGGCGAGGTGATCGATGGACGATATGTATCGCCTCGCATGCGTTCATTTGCAGTGAACTAAGGGAAAATCCGTTCCAGGTGTTACCAGCCACCTTGGCAGGGTTGGTTCCGGACCAGATTTTGTGGCCCACTTAGGTCCACCAACAGGTGGTATGAATAAGCAGGAGTAGCGCAAAGGTTTGCTCTGGCCTGGGACTCAGGAAGCCAAAAACCTGATCTGATCTGAGCTGCTGAACTGAAGTTTTGCTTTGTGACTGAAACAAAAGGTTTGCATTATCTTTGTTTTGTGGGTGACTGGGAGAAGCCCTTCACCTCTGGGTTAGGAAACCTAGAAATGTTTAGTGAGAGCCTGGATGGCAAAAATTAAATTTTCTGTTTTGTTCCTTTGATTTTTCATGCAACCTTTTAAAATAAAACTGTCTTTAAGAAAAAGCTGCCATTTGGACTACCTTTTTTTTTTCCCAGGGAAGGTACCCCCCACATATGGTGTAGGATGCAGGCATCTTCCTGAACAAGTAGAAAGATGGAGGATGTGTTAAAAAGCCCTGCTTTTTAACACATCCTCCACATCCAGGCCACTGCAGCGCAGCAGGAAACAAGCCGCCAAGTCGCAGAGGCCACAGCAGCTCAGCGGGAGGCGAATCGCCAGCAGCTGGAGGCAAATCGCCTGGCCACTGCAGCCCAGCAGGAGATGAATCACCAGTTTGCGGAGGCCCTGGTGGAGGTAAAGAAGGGGTCCGCAGGTCCTTTGCAGGTGGAACAGAAAATGGTACTTGCCAGCTATTACCTGCAGAAGATGACTCCTGCAGAGGATGTGGAAGCTTACCTAGCAACTTTTGAAAGAGTTGCTGTTCGAGAAGGATGGCAAAAAGAGCAATGGACAGGACTGCTAGCGCCCTTTCTGACAGGAGAACCCCAAAAGGCCTATTATGACCTGGAACCAGATGCAGCCCAGGATTATGAGACACTGAAAGCTGAGATGCTTGCGCGCCTGGCGATCACCATTGCTGTCTGCGCTCAATGGGTGCATCGGCTGTCATACAGTACTGACAAGCCACCCCACTCCCAAATGTTTGACTTAATACACCTCACCAAGAAGTGGCTGCAGCCAGAGACTTTGCCCTAAGATTGTGGAGCGTGTGGTCATGGACCATTATTTATGTGTGCTCCCTGCCACTTTGAGCAAGTGAGTTAGCCATGGGGACCCTAAGACTGCAAACCAGCTGGTGGACCTAGTGGGGAGAGATTTTCTGCACTTTTGGAGTTTATTGGAAAACAAAAAGGAGTTGGGAGGATAGAGCTCCCCCTGCTGAGGAAACACCAGAACTCACTCCGGTCCCTTTTTTATTGCAAATTTTAAAGGGAAACTGTTGGTGTGTCCAACAGAAGGGTAGAACCTTTTCCTTTTTCTGTAATGGCTGGGGAGCAGGAGGAGCTGGATTCCATCCCTCAGCTTGGAGGATAATGAACAAGGGATTATCTCTGACTCTAATAATGAGAATGGACAGAATGTGATACCTGACTTAGAAGTCAGGAAAGATGATTTTTGTATGGAACAATTAAACTCCACACTCGTTGGAGCCAGAGAAAACAATTAAAATGGTTGATGGCAAACCTCTTGAACCCAATGTAGGGGTGTCTTTTCCCTACATGGCTCTTAAAAATAACTTGCTGTATCAAGTGGTGAAGCAAGGGGAAAATGAGGTAGAGCAGCTAGTGGTTCCCAAACCCTATCACTGGATAGTGTTCGATTTGGCCCATGGTCATATAATGGGTGGACATCTGGGTATGGAGAAAACTAAGGAGAGAATAACCCAGAGATTATTTTGGCATGGGTTACATGCAGATGTCAAAGAATATTGTGCGTCATGCCCAGAGTGTCAGTATTCTGCGCAATAAAACTGGCTACAAGTCAGCTTTTAAAGAAAAACCTGCCGTTTGGACTACCCTTTTTCCCAGGGAAAGTGATCCTCATTGAGCTAACCCCGACAAGCATGTAGAAGCATGAAAAGTAAAGTCCTTATTGCACTTGAACTGTTATATAGGAGCTATAATGAAGAGCAGGAGAGAGAGATCAGATGAATAAAATCATTTGTTGATATGAAAATGTTCGTTAAATGGAATGGAGAGATGGGAAGAGATTGTTTTTATTCATCTTGCAGTTTATGGGTGCAAGTGATGACACAAATGAGCAATTCTCACTAACCAGTTATGAGGTATATCACCCAAAAGATAGTTGTACAAATGTCTAATCAGCTCCTGGACCTTTCACTTCCACAGCAGACATTAGAACGTCAGTGCTAGTACCCAGAGGTATCAGTTTATATCATCTACCATCAAAGGAAAGCTACATCTGTCTTAGTGATTGTAAAGTCTCTTTTAAAAAAAAAAAAAACAAATCTGTTAGACTTGCCTCCCCTGTGCAATTGGTTTTGCAGAGACCAGCCTGGATCCTCCTCTTCTCAGGTCCTTCATTGCTGCTCCTGGCCCCTCCCTCCTACCGAGTGCCCCCTCAGCCAGAAGCTATCTATGGGAGCACCCAAGCCAAGTCAGAGCTCCGTGTGTCCATTCAGACACGGTGCCCACCCCGACTCTCTCCCCTGATTGGCTGGCTGGCTGGCTGGCTGGCTGACTGACTTTGATTGACAAGTACGGGAGCCAATGGTGCCGCTGCTGTGCCTCAGCCAATCGGGAGGAGAGTCCCAGATGGCTTAGACACTCATGGACATTTCTGATGAGAGACGGGGCTCAAGTAAGTAATTAGGAGGGTGCTGGAGCCGCTGCTACACACAAGGTTTTACACACAAACCATCTGCCTTTACAACCCCTTTAAGAAATGATAAAAAAAATTTTCGGGAAGACTATGCATGCCCAAGTAAAGTCAGTCAAATTATCTCTACATTAAAAACTGAAAATGGCCTAGTAATGAAGGAGTATATACGGGGTAGTGCTCAAATAGTTAAATGACAACTGCTTTAGTTAAAAAAAATTAATAGAGCATATAGAATTACTACACAAGTCATTTTGTATTTAAAGTGGAGCTTTATCCATAACAGATTGATAACAATGAATGTTCCTCAACAAAAGAACATACATTCTACTTTTATAATTATGCCACCAAAATTAGTGTGTGCTGTAAATTGCCTCCAGCATCTCTCCGGTTTCTTCTTGCTGGAGGCTGCCATTTTGTTGAAGCTCAGAACAACCCCTGGGACTGTATATAAGGATGGCTGGAATGGTGTGCAGCTTTGTGGCCATTGGCAGCAAAAGAGCTCCCTCCTGCCTGTTGCGCAGTACTTTATGTGGTGGTGTCAGCCTGGAATTCTAGGGGGACGTGGTTTATTAATATATGATGGGGGAGGTGGCTCGAGTTCTAAATAACTGAGTCAAGAGGTAATCTGTTATTTGAATGGTTGAAACAGTGTTATGGATTTATTGCTGTGTCTTATTTGTTAAAACACCAATGAAGTGCCATGGCCATTTCTTGCTACGTTTTTGTCTGGTGATCTTATTTGGTTGTATTTGGGGAAAATGTTATGGCTTGGTTGAGTGTGGCCTGCGGTCGTGTGTACCGTGAATTGCCTCCAGCATTGCTCCTGTTTCTTCTTGCTGAAGGCTGTCATTTTTTGTTTTAGCCTAGAATAGTCACTTCCTTATTAGAAACTCTCCCCCTCTCCTTGGTCTCAAAAACAATATGTCACTTTCTTCAATTAAAATATTTACATTTCCAGCCTTGATTGTATGTCTTGGCTCAGAAAGAGAGGAAGGCTCACAGAAGCTTTACAGTGCTGAAGTTCACAGGCTGCCAGCGAGGGAGGAAAGAGAGAATCAGAGAGGTAAGGTAAAACACTATCCTTGTAAGTTTAACACTTTTGTGTCTCCCTGGCAGCAGAGTTTGTCATGTCACCTTTCCTGCATTTCTTTTCTTAAACAGTATAGGCACTTATTTTTAATGTTTTGAGTGCTCGCTCCGGAGCCCCTCTTTCTATTGACACACAGAGCATGGCTCGGCCCTACCCCCTGCTCACTCCTTACTGGCTGTGATTGACAGCAGCGGAAGCCAATGGAGGGAGAGAGCCACTGCTCTTGCACACATCGCTGGATCAAGATCGGGCTTATGTAAGCATGGGAGGGGAGGGGGGAGCTGCATGCAGAAGGTTTTTTTCCTAGTGCAGATAATGCATTAAGGTGTAAAAGACCTTTTGCCTTCAGAACTAATTTAAATGAAGAGTTCATGTGACAAACTGCACTGAGACTTCTCGTAAAATCTGGGACAGGGTAGTATAGGATTGGTAGAGGAACTGGGGGCAAAGGAAGCCTCCCCAAAGATTGAATTACACTTTCATACATGGTGCCTTTTGTTAAACTATTTTTACACTGTATAATTTCAAATGGTGGCCCAGAAAGAGAATTATTGAGGGCACTCTTTAGCTTTTTGATCTGATCACCTTTTAACTTTGAAATTACAGTTGCAGATGCTATCGGAATAGGTAAATTTTCCACCCTACTGTTAGGTTTGAACTGGATTTTGGTCAAAACCCACATCAGCAAATGTTTGGTAAATATACAGGCAAAGCTAAAAACAAAATAAAGTGTTAAACATTATTTTAGGAAATATTTTATTTGAGAAGAACAAAGTCCTTCGTTTTTCCATCTTTTTTTTTTTTTTTTTTTTGGACGAAAGAATGAACAACAAGTAGAAAACATTACATATATGGCAGTGACGGTTCCGAGTGACTTACAATACATGACAAAGTTGAAATGCAGTTTGCAATCTGCTTGTTAGAAATATAGCATATGAAAACTGCCATACTCATGAAATACAGCATTGTAATATTCAGTGTGCAAGCTTGAGATGAGTGTTTGTATTTATGAATGAGAGATACATACACTAAAAGTTTGTATTTATGGAAATAAAGTAAACTTGGTTTGAATTCTCATTATGTTACAAATAATATGTAAAGGTAGGTACCTATATTGGATATATAGTAGTTCATCTACCATTAGGGCTATGATCACCAAAGGGTCTGTGCATAACTAAAGCCGGGGGGCAAGAATAGGGTTATTAGGCCACCCACTCCATACCTTCAAAATTGTTTGAGTGTTTTCTCTGTGCGTGCATGTTAAGCTTTCTAAAGCCTAACACACACAGGCCAAATGTCGGATGGCATCAGTAGAAACCAGTTGACATTTGGCCCATGTGTACTAGGCTTTAGAAAGCTTAACATACAAGCAATTCAGCTGGCTTCTGTCGAAGGAGCATAACTGTAAAAAGGCTGCCAAACGGCTCCCGATCAGCGTTCTCTGCCAATGGCTGAGAGAGCTGACCAGAGTGTTCTGGTGGGGTTGGGGGCAGTCCCCCTGTCAGCACTGCAGGGGAGATCCCTGTACTAACATTGCATGGTTAGTACAGTGGCTCCTCCTTAGCTGTCAGTTTGTTATGTTCAGCCCTGCTGGGTTAAACAGAAAAAAAAAATACTAATGTGTACTAGCTTAAGTATAGGATGGAGTTTACCTTGTCTGTCCTATGCATGTTGTGGGGGGTTAGATGATAGCCAATTTTGTGCTATTGTTTTCCTGGCCAAGTACAGAGTTCTAGTTACTGCTAGTTCCAGGTGAAGGTTATCAAAGGGGAGCTCCAAATTTAATCATAATACCCATGTTTGGCTCAGCAGAGCAGTAAAGGTTAAATACATAATAACTGATATTAAACACATTGTGGCAATATGAGACTGATTTGGGGCACCCCCATAACATGTAAATAAGAACCCTCTGTCTGGAGATACAAAAAATAGGGAGTCTCTGTGGGAAAAGCAATACATTCTTAAGGGTATCCAATATGCCCTATGTAATAGGAACAACTGTGTAAGTTTCAAGGAGATGTCAACATCTGAGATATTATCTGCAATGCTTCAAGCCTCTGCTCATCTGTAAACCGGCCTAGATCCTGTACCCACTTTTTTTACTTGATAGTGAAAATATGTTGTGAAATCTGGATTGTGCAGAGCAGTATAATATATATATATATCTATCTCAGATAAGGGTCTATTTGTGCTGAGAATAGCTCAGAGAAAATCAATTATAAGTAAGATAAATTCAATTTTTTGAAGTATGAAGTCAATAAGATTTTGTTGATTATTGAGGGCATGGAGTTGAAGATTTTGGGGGAGAGAAATCAATAAGGGGAAATTACTAAGACTGGAGCAGCCAGAATCTGAAGCAGCCATGCATAGTAACCAATCAGCTACTATGATTCATTTTCAAAGCTGGGCTGAAAAAGTAAAAGCTAATAGCTGATTGGCCACTATGCACAGCTGCTCCAGATTCAGTAAGGATTGGTTTCATATGGGACTAGGTCTTACTAAATAAATTAAAGGAGAAGTACAGCCAAAGCTCGTTTGGCTGTACTTTTCCTATGGATTACAGAAGTGCAGATTGTTCTACACTCCTGGGACCCGTTTTCAGCAGACAGCGGGCTGAAGTTGGCTGATGTGACAGAGTCGGCATGGCTGTAAAAATTGCGACCATGTGGTTGGGATCCACCCAGGAGCCTAGACTGGCACCTGACTCAGCCTCTCAGCGAGCCACTGAGAGCCTGAGTCGGCTGATCCCTCCCCTCCACAACCCAGAGTGTGGGGGGGGGGGACAGAGCAGAGAGCCAGTGACTGCCACTGCTCGGAGAGCTCTGAGAACCGAGCAATCGGCAGTGTTTGATCACTTGGTTCTCAATGTTAGAGCCGACAGGGGACATATGCAGCATTGGACCAATGCTGCATCCACATAGGTAACTATAATAATAAAAAAAAATAATTAAATCCCATACTTCTAAAAGTGGGGTAGTGTAATTGTTTAGAGAAAGCACCAGCATCCAGAGTAAAAATGGTAGTCTGTTTATTTAAAATCAGGTCAGTCCTTGATTAGGATAAGTCAGGAGAGACAAATGCCACCTTCCAAAGTGCCAAATAGTAAAACTAAGGATTAAGGATCTCCTTCCTCCCAAGAAAGACACAATGAGGTTGATTTACTAAAACGGTAGAGTTAAAAATCTGGTGCAGCTATGCATGGTACTTCCGGACCGCCCACCGTCGTTATACATCAGTACTTTGATGTTGAATACCGTTGTTATGGAAGCAGATAGCTGCCATAACCCCGGTATCTTCTTCAACGGTGGGCAGTCCGCTTTCAGGTAAAAGTGGTTTCTGCAGTGGATTCGCCGAGCCGATCCGATCCTTTCCCCTCAGAGGCATGAAGTTGAGTGAGGGAATGATAGCCCCCACTCGACTAAATATCATTGGATGACAGAAGCAATATCAAATGTCACTTCCGCCCAATGGTCTTAAAGGGGAAACATTTTTATTGAACAAAAAAAATATATATTTTTTTTTATTGCATCTAAGTGTAAATGTGCGTTCTGAGGCCTTTTTTGACCCCAAATCTCACATTAAAGAGGTTCTGTCATGCTTTTTTCTATTAAAAGGGATTTTTACATTCCTTGTAATAGGAATAAAAGTGATCCATTTTTTTTCATTTAAAGGGACAGTGTAAAAATAAATAAAGTAAAATGAAGAATACAAAATTTGGCAGGTCAGCAGTAAACAGGACATGCTGGTTCTGGCGACAGCAGACTGGTGAGGCACAGGTTGGTAGCAGATAGGTGCTTGCAGCAGAGGACTAGCAGCAGGCTGGACAGCAGCAGGATCAAGCAGGTCAGGAGACAAGCCGGGGTTGGTGCAGGCAGAGTTCAAGGACTAGTGAAAACAAGCTGGGTCAGTAACTGGAATCAGATGCAGGATAACAGAACACACGTTTGCACAGGAGCACTGTAGACGAGACAGCACTGAACAGCAGTGGAGCAGAGCACTGACTCAGTTTAAACAGCCCGTTTAACGTCACAAACTGTCAGACATGCATGGCCCACGACTGTGCACATGAATCTACCGAGACGGACTATCTTGGTTATTGGCATGTCCTTCCTGACACATAATATAATATAATATAATGATAACTGGTTGAGGATATCATTATTCAGGGAGAACAGGTGCAGCCAAAAGAGTTTAAGCTTCCACACAGTTCCCCTAGACAAGTCTCCCAGAGAGGATCCCATGAAAAGTGGAGAGTGATCAAGCAAAGCCAACTGTACAATTTTCAATTACATATATATTGAACAAATTGACTCTACTAGACAGTGCTAAATCAATCCCAGTGTTCAATGGTTGCAATAACAGCAAGTATATTGGTTAGCAGTTACCGTATATACTCGAGTATAAGCCTAGTTGTTCAGTACATTTTTTTTATGCTGAAAAAGCCCCCCCCCCTCGGCTTATACTCGAGTGAGTAACTGTAATGAAACTGAAAGCAGTGTGTGCTGTGCTCTTTGTCTCCCCCTAGAGTGCAGTACCCGGCAGGAAGAGAAGAAGGTAAAGCCTTTATTTAAAAGGCTTTCTGTAATTCTACATGTATATGTATGTGTGTGCATGCATATATATATGTGTGTGTGTGTGCATATGTGTCTGTGTTTATATGTGTGTGTGTGTGCATTTGCTTCTTTCTGCTGTCCTCCTGTGTGCTCTCCAGCTCCCCTGTACTTTTTCCTGGCCCTGTGCTCTTTCATGGCCTCTCCCCTTGTCCTCACAGATCTACAGGGTCCCCCTCCCCTCTCCTGCCAGCTGCTGCAGGGTATCTGCCGGGATGAAGCCTTTTCTGTTTTTGAAATTTACCAGTAGCTGCTGCATTTCCCACCCTAGGCTTATACTCGAGTCAATACGTTTTCCCAGTTTTCTGTGGTAAAATTTGGTGTCTCAGCTTATATTCGGGTTGGCTTATACTTGAATATATATAGTAAGCGCTAGAAATGCCAGATATCTAGCAGGCCCAGTTCTCTCACCAGTATGGCCAGTAAGGTGAGTGGTGGCCAGTTGTATCTAAAGCAATGCCAAATCTATTTTTTGAAAAGTCCATTATATTGATAAAGTCTCCAAGGATAATCATAGGTACACTATCTCACAAAAATGAGTACACCCCTCACATTTTGTAAATATTTAATTATATCTTTTCATGTGACAACACTGAGGAAATGACACTTTGTTACAATGTAAAGTAGTGAGTGTACAGCTTGTATAACAGTGTAAATTTGCTGTCCCCTCATAATAACTCAATACACAGCCATTAATGTCTAAACTGCTGGCAACAAAAGTGAATACACCTCTAAGTGAAAATGTCCAAATTGGGCCCAAAGTGTCAATATTTTGCATGGCCACCATTATTTTCCAGCACTGCCTCAACCCTCTTGGGCATGGATTTCACCAGAGCTTCACAGGTTGCCACTGGAGTCCTCTTCCACTCCTTCATGACAACATCACAGAGCTGGTGGATGTTAGAGACCTTGCTCTCCTCCACTTTCCATTTGTGAATGCCCCACAGATGCTCCATAGGTTTTATGTCTAGAGACATCCTAGGCCAGTCCATCACCTTTACCCTCAGCTTCTTTAGCAAGGCAGTGGTCATCTTTGAGGTGTGTTTGGGGTCTTATCTTGGAATACTGCCATGTGGCCCAGTTTTTGAAGGGAGAGGATCATGCTCTGCTTCAATATGTCACAGTAAATGTTGGCATTCATGGTTCCCTCAATGAACTGTAGCTCTCCAGCACTCATGCAGTCCCAGACCATGACACTCCCACCACCATGCTTGACTGTAGGCAAGACACTCTTGTCTTTGTACTCCTCACCTGGTTGCCACCACACACGCTTGACACCATCTGAACCAAAAAAGTTTATCTTGGTTTCATCAGACCCCAGGGCATGGTTCCAGTAATCCATGTCCTTAGTCTGTTTGTCTTCAGCAAACTGTTTGCAGGCTTTCTTGTGCATCCTCTTTAGAAGTGGCTTCCTTCTGGGATGACAGCCACGCAGACCAATTGATGCAGTGTGCGGCGTATGGTCTGAGCCCTGATAGGCTGACCCCCCACCCTTTCAACCTCTGCAGCAATGCTGGCAGCACTCATACGTCTATTTCCCAAAGGCAACTTCTGGATATGACACTGAGCATGTGCGCTCAACTTCATTGGTCGACCATGGCAAGGCCTGTTCTGAGTGGAATCTGTCTTGTTAAACTGCTGTATGGTCTTGGCCACCATGCTGCAGCTCAGTTTCAGGGTCTTGACAATCTTCTTATAGCCTATGCCATCTTTATGTAGAGCAACAATTTTTTTTTTTTTTTTTTTTAGATCCTCAGAGAGTTCTTTGGAATGAGGTGCCATATTGAACTTCCAGTGACCAGTATGAGAGAGAATGAGAGTGATAACACCAAATTTAACACACCTGCTCCCCATTCACACCTGAGACCTTGTAACACTAACGAGTCACATGACACAGGGGAGGGAAAATGGCTAATTGGGCCCAATTTGGACATTTTCACTTAGGGATGTACTCACTTTTTTGTCAGCGGTTTAGACATTAATGGCTGTGTGTTGAGTTATTTTGAAGGGACAGCAAATGTACACTGTTATACAAGCTGTACACTCACTACTTTACATTGTAGCAAAGTGTCACTTCTTCAGTGTTGTCACAGGAAAAGATAGAATAAAATATTTACAAAAATGTGAGGGGTGTACTCACTTTTGTGAGATACTGTAAGTTTCTGTATATGCTCCAAAATTGTACAAAGTTTTTAAGTACCTGTGCCAAATGCAGGGTAGGGAAATAAATATTGGTAAAAAAAAGGAGTAGTACCTGCAGTACAGTGCAAAAAAATATATCCGCTTGCCTAACCTAGTTTAGTGTGCCTGCAGGTTATCAGAAAATTCTTATGAATAAGAATACTAACTCTGAATTTTCTTATGTAACTGGTGGGCGCACCACCGGCCCGTCTCGCCCACCCCGCCGGGAAGGGGGGAGCATGAGCACACACCTCCCCGGTAGAATCAGGTAGAAGTGAGACCTTCCCCAACCTCTTTTAAACTCCAAGCGATCACACTGGATTGCCAGTGGGGGAAAAGTGCATTCCAATATACAATGCAAATCACTAGTGCTGCTTCAAAGGACAATCCATTACCACTGTCTGGCACATTAGAAAAGTAGATACATGACGGAGATTAATCTAGGGTGTGCCTTAAGGTTCATTCATGACAATCCAGCCAAGAAAAGGCAGCAGGAAAAAAAAAATCAAAGAAATGTGTGCTCATCTTTGGCTACTACCCCAAAATTTAGAAAGGGTTTAGCATGGAATAGGGATTATGCAAATTCCTCAAATGATGTTTAGCATACAGGAACTTGGCTCTCTGTGTTGGTATTTCCAAGGGATGATTGTTAAAATATTCTTAAAGGATTATTGTATCATTGTTTCAGAATGTGTTCTAACTTTGCTTAGCATTATCGTACTAGCAATTTAGATTCTCATTATCATCTGAAGTTTACCTTGTGGTGGGGGGGGGATGACAAGATAACAAATAACATGGCATAATCAGCATGGTCAATGATATGTATGGCAGCATTGTTTTAGGGGATTGCGGGTTTTCTTATCCTTAGCTTGCAATCCTTTAATCTGTTCTTATTTGCCTCTGTATGTTGCATTCTGTCTTTCAACATAGAGCAATCAGCTGCGATAAACACTAACTAGATCCTGCGAAGCACGGTATAGGATAACTTACACCCCTGCTTTGTATCACAGTCCTGTTGTTGATGATGTGTAGAAAATCTCAGTTCACACGTCAGGTCTTTTATCATTGTCTCTTCATTAACCTGAGCATATAGGAAAGTATGGATAGCAGCATCAACTGTATTTTGCATAGATATGACCAATAAACTCAGAATGTTTTTTGTCTCTAAGCGTCTAATCCTTAAGCATTGTCAAAACAAGTTTATTACAGAAAAAAAAGCATATCCTGCTATCCTAAAATAGAATGAATTGTGCTATTATTTTGCTGGCTCGTAATCTTCCTACTTCAGCATTCTATTGTAAATGATTTCCTCATTTGTATTCAATCAGCCCTCTTAGAACCCAAGATTTTAAGCTGATGCTGTCATTTTTGCTCTCGTACTGAGACATTGCGGCACTCCAGTTAAAGTGGAAATAAAATAATATCAAATACTTTTTGTAATATTTTGATTAGAGAGCTTTGGGGAAACGTATTTTACACATATAACACATTTCTGAATCAGGTAGTCCTTCTGTTTTTGGTAAATCTAGGTATAAATTGCAGGACCCCATAACAATATTTTAATGAAGCCCCCTTGCATCAAAGAGAAAATAAATTACAAATACATGTCTTTCATTTGGTTCCAGCCAGCTGCCGGGCACTTAGTAAGGTAGGGAGGAAACTTGCTGGACTGTATCCATACAAAATGTCAACAGTGATTCTGCTGTTGCTGTGATACTACAAGATCCAGCACTATAGAACTGGTTCATCCATAATTCATGGGTACCCTGCCAAATCCTGACTTACAAGGAAGCTAAGACAGCACTAGGGCTTAAAACAATCTCTACGGGATTGTTATTATATATATATATATATATATATATATATATATATATATATATATATACATATATACATATATACATACACACACACACACACACACACACACACACAGTATCTTACAAAAGTACCATGAATGCCAACATGTACTGTGTCATACTGAAGTAGAGCATGATCCCATCCCTCCGGAGACTGGGCTGCAGGGCAGTATTCCAACATGATAACGACCCCAAACACACCACCAAGACAACCACTGCCTTGCTAAAGAAGCTGAAAGTAAAGGTGATGGACTGGCCAAGCATGTCTCCAGACCTAAACCCTATTGAGCATCTGTGGGGCATCCTCAAACGGATGTGGAGGAGCGCAAGGTCTCTAACATCCACCAGCTCTGTGATGTTGTCATGGAGTGGAAGAGGACCTCAGTGAAGCTCTGGTGAACTCCATGCCCAAGAGGGTTAAGGCAGTGCTGGAAAATAATGGTAGCCACTAGAGTTGAGCGAACCTGAACTGTAAAGTTTGGGTTCGTACCGGACTAGGGTGTCTGTGACCTGAACATTTGAGAAAAAGTCCGGGTTCGGGTATTTTTTCGCGCCTGTTGAATAGCTGCAGGGCAGCCAATCAACAAGCGTTTCACTCGTTTGCCCTTAGGAGCCATCATAGCCATGCCTACTAATGGCATGGCTGTGATTGGCCAGTGCATCATGTGACCCAGCCTCTATATAAGCTGGAGTCACGTAGTGCTGCATGTCACATCATCTCATACTAGTGTAGGTAGAGGATGCTGATGCTGCTGTGAAGGTCAGATTAGCTTTAGAAAATCATCTCATACTAGTGTAGGGAGAGGATGCTGCTGCTGCTGTGAGGGACAGATTAGCTTTAGAAAATCTGTTAAAAACAGTGATTTATTGGTGGGTGGGTGCTAGAGGAGATTTTTGTTTGCTAGAGTACATTTTGTTTGCTAAGCAAAGTGCCTCATATAAAACCTAAGCAATTTTTCTGTTTGTTAGGAGGGTGTATGCAGCCATTTTTGCAAGTGCAGTGCACTTGCAACTGCTTGTGTGTCAGGGACACTACTTTAATCGTGTTCTGTTAGTTCCATTGGCAACATTTTGGCACATTTAAATACTGCTTTTACATTGCAGTTAGACAAAGAGAGAAAGAGGAAGTACCCCCCTACCCACTCGCGATCCCTGGCCCTGAATGCCAGCATTTCAAAATTCCTGGCCTTTGAAATGCTGTCATTCCGTCTGGTGGACACGGACAGTTTTAAAAACCTGATGGCGGTGGCTGTCCCACAGTACGTGGTTCCCAGCCACCACTACTTTTCCAGACAAACCATCCCTTCCCTGCACAAACAAGTCGGACAAGATCAAGTGTGCACTGCGCAATGCCATCTGGGGCAAGGTCCACATAACCACTGATACGTGGACCAGTAAGCACGGGCAGGGACGCTATATCTCGCTAACTGCACACTGGGCAAATGTAGTGGCGGGTGAGCCTGAGGCGGATAGCAGTTTGGCGCATGTCCTTCCGCCACCGAGGATTGCAGGGCATTTCTCTTTGCCTCCTGTTGCCTCCTCCTCCGCTTCCTCCTCCTCTACCACCTGCTCATTCGGTCAGCGTAACACCTTCACCACCAACTTCAGCACATCCAGGGGGAAACAAAGGCAGACTGTTGTAAAACTGATATGTTTGGGGGATAAACCCCACACTGCGCAGGAGCTGTGGATGGGCATTGAACAACAGACCGATGAGTGGTTGTTGCCACTGAGCCTCAAGCCCGGCCTGGTGGTGTGCGATAATGGGTGAAATCTCGTAGCAGCTCTGGACCTAGTCAGTTTGACGCACATCCCTTGCCTGGCGCATGCGCTGAATTTGGGGGTGCAGGAATTTCTAAAAAACTACCCGGATATGTCAGAAAGTGACTGCAGAAAGTGATGGCCGTCTGAGTGCGCTTTCGGTGTTCTCACTCTGCTGCTGCTCTCCTGTCTGCACTGCAGCGGAACTTGGCCTTCCCACTCACCGCCTCATATGCGACGTGCCCACAAGGTGGAACTCCACCTTGCACATGCTGGAGAGACTGTGCGAGCAGCAGAAGGCAATAGTGGAGTTTCAGTTGCAGCATGCATGGGTCAGGCGCTCTGCTGAACAGCACCACTTCACCTCCAACCAGTGGGCCTCCATGTGAGACCTGTTTACCATATTGCGGTGTTTCGAGTACTCCACCAACATGGCCAGTGCCGATAACGCTGTTCTCAGTGTTACTATCCCACTTCTATGTCTTCTTGAAAAAACACTTCGGGCAATGATGGAAGAGGATGTAGCACAGGAGGAAGAGGAGGAGGAAGAGGGGTCATTTCCACGGTTATCAGGCCAGTCGTTCATAAGTGGCTCGGAGGGTGGGTTCCTGCACCAGCATAGGCCAGGTAAAAAGTTTTCAAGCCAGGGCACAGTTCTGGAGCATGAGGAGGACGAGGAGGATGATGATGAGGAGGAGGAACTGTGTTCACAGCAGGGTGGCACCCAACGCAGCTCATGGGCATCACTGGAGCATGGCTGGGGGGATACGAAGGACACAGATGGTACACCTCCCACAGAGGACAGCTTGTCTTTGCCTCTGGGCAGCCTGGCACACCTGAGCGACTACATGCTCCAGTGCCTGCGCAACGACAGCAGAGTTGCCCACATTGTAACTTGTGCTGATTACTGGGTGGCCACCCTGCTGGATCCCTGTTACAAGGACAACGTGCCGTCCTTAATTCCCTCATTGGAGCGTGATCGGAAGATGCACCACTACAAGCGCATGCTGGTAGACGCGCTGCTGAGGGCATTCCCAAATGACACCGGGGGCTCAGTGGAGGAGGAAGAGGTCACCAACGCAGCTGTGGCACCGCCAGCACCTCAGAAGGCAGGGTTAGCATGGCCGAAATGTGGAAAAGCTTTGTCAGCAGCACGCCACAACAAACAGCACCACCAGCTGTTAGGCAACGTCTTAGCAGGAGGCAGCATTTCAGCAACATGGTGGAACAGTATGTGTGCACACGCCTACACCTACTGACTGATGGGTCTGCCCCATTCAACTTCTGGGTCTCCAAATTGGGCACATGGCCTGAGCTTGCCCTTTATGCCTTGGAGGTGCTGGCCTGCCCTGCAACCAGTGTATTGTCTGAACGTGTGTTTAGCATGGCAGGGGGCGTTATCACAGACAAGCGCAGCCACCTGTCCACAGCCAACACAGTTCCACAAGACTTGTCTGTACCTTGTGCAGAATAGACCTTTATACCGGCCTCACACAGCCATTGGTATACTTAAGTGAACTTATTCTTTTTTTTTTTTTATTGAACATAAGTCTTTATTGGAATTTGTAACAGAAGAAACATGAAAAATAAACCATGGTACATTTTATATGGAAAAAGTGAACCTGTGCTAAAACATCTCTGGGTTTGTCTGCAGATAGTGATCCCTTTTTTTTTTTTTTTTTTTAATATGTCTCAATATTTTGGGGGCTACCCCAATTAGAAAAACTACCCTAAACAAACAAAAAACAGTGTTGGCTACCTCCTCCTCCACCGCCACTTCCACCTACACCGCCATGGTCACCGCCTCCTCAACCTCCTACTCCACATCCACCTCCTCCTCCATTTTTTTTTCATTTTTTTTATGTGATTTTAAGTTATTTCCCTATCCACTCTTGTTTGCAGGGCACTTGTCCTACTCTTACCCCCATTTTGCTTCCTTTTGCAGCCCTCTAGCCCTTTCCAGGACTTTTTCAGAGCCATTTTAGTGCCCAAAAGTTTGGGTCACCACTGACTTCAATGGGGTTCGGGGTCAAGTTCGGGACCGAACTCGAACTTTTTTGCGAAGTTCGGCCAGACCCGCCGAACCCGAACATCCAGGTGTCCCCTCAAGTCTAGTAGCCACACAAAATATTGACACTTTGTCCCCAATTTGGACATTTTCACTTAGGAGTGTACTCACTTTTGTTGCCAGTTATTTAGACAAGAATGGCTGTGTGTTGAGTTATTTTGAGGGGAAAGCAAATTTACACTGTTATACAAGCTGTACACTCACATTGTAGCAAAGTGTTATTTCTTCAGTGTTGTCACATGAAAAGATAGAATAAAATAATTACAAAATTGTGAAGGGTGTACTCACTTTTGTGAGATACTGTATGTATGTGTGTATTTATATATAATATACAGTTGTGCTTATAAGTTTACATACCCTGGCAGAATTTATGATTGCGACACCATAAGGTATTTAACAGGTACAACAACAAAAATTAAAATTACAACAAGATTTTATTTAATGGTAAAAATAAGAACACAGTACATATTCACAAACATGCATTAAAAATCAATGAAGTAGTTTACACCATTCTACACCACACCCCCGCAGGGAGGGTGGGAAAGGAGACAGAAGATTTAGCTCAGATGGTGTTGGGGTGTAGATCCTGTATGACCTCTACATGTTTCGCGGGTGACCGCTTCATCGGAGGAATATCTACAACAGTTGGAAGTATACAATTAGTAAACCGTATTGATGTGGCATGGACATAGCCATTGACAATATCACAGCATACAATTATATACATAGAATACAATATATAAGTGAGGGAATATTAGTGGTGGCTTGTTGCTTACCCACATCTCCAGTACCATCAGGTGTAACACAGACCGTAACGAGGGTGTAACCGTCCCTCGTCGGCAGAGGTGGGGTATTGTGCATGGAGGGAAATGGGATAACAAATCCTATGCCAAGATGTAAAAATTAGAGATTACCCAGTGTGTATGATGGACTGGGGGGGGGAGGGAGAAGGGCAAAGTGGGGGGGGGGGATTCCACTGCCAGGGGTGTGTGGGGGACATCAGGCCTGATGTCCAGGGGGGGGGAAGGGGGGAAAAAAGTTAAGTATAATCACCCAGCCACTCCATGCAAGTGGACAATATGGTATAGCGGGTACCTGAGGAGTAGATTTATTACGTCTAAACGTGGTCCCAGGGAAGACACCAACCGAAAGGTGATGTAGATTGAATGTCTGGGTGTAGCGCTGGATGGACTACAAGTATCTGTAGCCAGGAAGCAGGTGGGAATCAAAGCCCTAGCATTCCCAGTCTGGGATGTAAAGGTAAAAGAGTATTATAGGGGGGAGTAAATAAATAATAACCTAGAACGTAGCCGCCATGCTAGCTAAGTGTGCGTCCCGGATAGCCACGCTGCTCACCTGTGGTCTGTATTGTGTCCACGCTCCCTGGGGCCTCCTCCATGCTGGTTTAGGCAGTGAGGCCCTGCCTATAAACCATACCGAGCGGTGCACATCGGCCGTGCGCCATGCGTAGCACCGCCCAGTCCAGCGACCCGTAATGCGCATAGGTGAATGCGTGTGCACCACATGCGGCCAAATGCCAAAGGGCTGGACGCCCAAGCTTGGACCGCGCAAGAACGAACGTGTCTCCCGAGGACGGGCAACGTTGCGTTCCAAGGATGCTGCGCTTCTGCCGGAAGGGGAACATATGCTCATTGATTAAAAGTTTACATACCCTTGTGATTTTGGCCTGATAACGTGCACGCAAGTTGACACAAAGGTGTTTGAATGGCTATTAAAGGTATCCATCCTCACCTGTGATCTAAAAGCAAGAAAAACAATAAAGTGAATAATCAGCGCCAAATATTATATAGAGAGCAGCAACACAAACAGAGAATCCACCAACTCCATCAAAGAATCTTGAAAAAAAGGGCAGCGCTCCAAAAATGAAATCAAACTATACATAAGGTACTGAGAAAGCGCCACAATATCTATATAGTCCAAAGTTCTCCAGTGTATAAATAGTGAGTTCCAGATAAAATGTCCAAACTCTGTATGTAATGTAACATTTCTTAAAACTGAAATGTACACAGAAAGGTCAAGGTGGCAACTCACCAGATCCAGTTGCTGCTTCACTTAAGAGGACAACAAAACACACATGAATTATGATGAATGGAACTGGACCTTCTGATGGCAGCCTCTCCCCTCCGTGTCTCCGTGGTATTTGTAAAAAATATAAAGAAAATAATAGTGCAGTATGCTCATACTCTATATTAAGTAGGATAGTGAGAGAACCATCACCACTATATAAGTGCACTAGTGATTAACCACTTCAGCCCCGGAAGGATTTCACACTTTAGGACCAGAGCACTTTTTGCGATTCGGCACGGTGTCGCTTTAACTGACAATTGCGCAGCTGTGCGACGTTGTACCCAAAGAAAAAATGGCATCCTTTTTTTCCCACAAATAGAGCTTTCTTTTGGTGTTACTTGATAACCTCTGCGTCATTTCTGATCACCGCTATAAACAAAAAAAGAGCGACAATTTTGCAAAATAAAAAAAAATTTCTTACTTTTTGCTAAAATACAAATCCAAAAAAAAAAAATATATATATAAAAAAACATTTTTTTCATCAGTTTTGGCCGATTTATATTCTTTCTCATATTTTTGGTAAAAAAAAAAAAAAAACGCAATCGGCCTTTATTGATTGGTTTGCGCAAAAGTTGCCGCGTTTACGAATGATGAGAATTAATTTCTGGGGTTTTTATTTTTTTAATTTTTTACTAGTAATGGTGGCGATCTGCGATTTTTAACGGTACTGCGATATTGCAGCAGACATGTTGGACCATTGGCATTTATACAGCGATCAGTGCTATAAAAATGTACTGATTACTGTGTAAATGCCATTGGCAGTGAAGGGGTTAACCTGGAGGGGCGCTCTAAGGGTTAACTGTGTTCCCTGGGCGTGTTCTAACCTAGAGGCAAGACAATCTCCCCCTTCCCAACACTAGTGTCCGAAGAACATATACCTTCGGCACTAGTGAGGGAAGGGGGTCGGTCCGGTCGGGTGTGTGTCAATCTTGTGCGGGTCCCTTGTGTCAATTGGGAATCTCGCGGGGAGGTCCAATTGGGGAAGTGACGGTTACCGTAAATGTGTCATTAGTCATGTAAAAATATCGTGACTAGCGACATATTTACGGTTACCAGGTTGTACAGACGACGTTATAGCGTCATGGCAATTTTTAGCGTCTAGCGGTGGTAATGATCATTT
>BLSH010370704.1:126557-138315 GCA_018402905.1 Glandirana rugosa | reverse complement strand
ACCTGTGGATCTTTCAGAGGGTGAGCCGCCCTCAGAGGGCGAAGAGGATCAGGAGGCTCCTAGTTCACGGGATAAAGCGATAGTGGAAGCACTGATCACTGATATTCGCGACTCTATTCGACTGGACCAAACAGGGGAGTCGCATGAGTCCGCATATGTTTGTGGACCGCTTAGACCCCCTAGGTCCCCTAGGGCTTACCCTTATGATCAGGTGTTTGAACAGGCAGTGTTCAAGGAATGGCGTAAGCCACCAAGTTCCTTGGCTTTGCCTAAAAGCTTTGCTGTTCGCTACCCCTTTGAGGAAAGCTTTACTAAGAGATGGGCTTCCCTGGTGGTGGACCCTGCCGTGGCTCGTGTGAATAAGGCAACCACCATCCCCTTGGAGGGGTCGCCATCCTTTAACTGCTATGGCGGCACAGTCTCTTTGTGAGCACGCTGCCGCGCTGCGCACTAGTTTGTCTGGTGAATTTGCACAGGCTGAAGTACAGCGAGTGCAACATTTGGAAGAGGGTCTCCGCTACATATG
This sequence comes from Glandirana rugosa, assembly GCA_018402905.1. NCBI lineage: Eukaryota > Metazoa > Chordata > Amphibia > Anura > Ranidae > Glandirana > Glandirana rugosa. Next base: position 137,789 of record BLSH010370704.1, on the reverse strand, counting down.
CCATGCTGCTTTGCATCTTCTTCCCATATTGTCAAAAATGTCTGTTTTTTCAATTGTTATCAGGCGGGTGCTGTGGCTCCGCTCTTGGTCGGGCGACCAGGCTTCAAAGAAAGCTCTGGCAGACCTGCCCTTTCAGGGAGGGCGTCTGTTTGGACCACAGTTGGATAAAATTATTAAGGATTTCACGGGAGGGAAGAGTACTTTCCTTCCAGAGCCGAAGCGATGAGATCTTCGTCATAGGCAGGGTCCTGTCTCTTCTGGTCAGAAGAAGTTTTTTCGGGCACCCGGCCCAGCGGGCAAGGCCGGGAAGGCGTTCACGGGCCACAGCAAGAGGCCCTGGCAGCGTAAGTCCGAAAAAGCGGAGGACAAGTCTGCCTCCACATGATGGGTTGCCCCCACCCGCCTCACGGGTGGGGGGCCAGTTTTTGGGGGTTGCAAGCAGCTCTCTGCCCCCAGAAAAGTCCTTCCCCTCAAACTTGAGGCTCCCGCAGGAGTGTCGGGGGGGCGCTTCTAGGTGCCGATCAGGTGCTCAGCAGTCAGAAGTCATCATTAACGCTGGCTTGCCGGCTGGACACGGTACAGACAGGGGTGTTCCTAACACCGAGCAAGCGTCTAAAGCTTCAGGCTGGGCGAACCCTGTGATCGCGCCAGTGGTTCTCCTTACGGTTCTGTATATGGGTGTTGGGGCTCAGGGTGTCGACTTGTGAAGCGATACCTTACGCCCAGAACACTCGGCTCCTGCGAGAGGCAATGTTGTCGCGGTGGGACAAATCTCCTCTATCCCTGGACAGGCCGGTCAGGTCGGAGTGTCAGTCCCGGGAACCCTTGGTTTGGGGGATTCAGGTTCCGGCCCTAAAGGGGGGGAGAAGTTGTCCTCCCCTCAATTGGTCGATGTAGGTACCGGAACTGAAAGCGAGCAGGCTTTACCTGTCCCGTTGGACAGTGAGGCTGCGCCGCCCGGTTCTGGTTCAGTCGGTCAATGCCACGGAGGTGGCGTAGGTAAACCATTAGGGCGGAACAAGCACAGCAACAGCCGTGGACGCGGCTCTGATCCTTCGGGGGCAGTGCTTCACAGGCCTCGGGGTCAGTATCGGTTGCTGTACATTTTTCCTCCTCTAGAGGCTCTACCGCGGGTTGTACGCGGGGTAGAGGCGGGGGGAATCACGACAATTCTGGTAGCTCCGGATTGGCTCTGGCATCCTTGGTACGCCGACGTAGTACAAAGGGTGGCAGAGGTTCCGTGGTATCTTCCGCTCAGCGGGGACCTACTGGCTCAGGGGCCCATCCGGCGCCCTGCTTTACTCTCGCTGGCTTTGATGGCTTGGCTATTCCCCCATTCCCAGTCACGGCTCATTCCACCAGGGCAGTTAGTACTTCCTGGGCGTTTAGACACCAGGCTTCGGTGTCTCAGGTGTGCAAGGCAGCTACTTGGGCCTCAGTGCACACGTTTACTAAGTTTTACAAAATTGCATCCTCTGATGCTGCTTTTGGCCGCAAGGTATTGCAAGCGTCAGTGTAGGCGCGGTTAGCGCCGCCTGAGAGGGCGTCTTTCTGTTGGGTACAGTTGTTATGATTTGCCCACCCCTCTTGATTGGCACAGCTTTGGGACGTCCCCATGTGTCATAAGAAGGCTGCGTCTGTCAGTGAACGGAAGAGAAAAAGGGATTTTTTGTATAACTTACCGTAAAATCCTTTTCTCTGAGTTCACTGACAGATGCAGCACCCACCCCTCTGCGTTGGTTTTGTACGGCTTGTTACGAACTGATGTGCTGTACAGAGCAGGGGGATTATATGCTAAGGTGAGGACGGCCCCCTGGGAGGGGCCAACCTATACTTTTGTTTATTTTGCCTAGGCTACTCCTAGTAGGATGAGCATAACCCCATGTGTCATAAGAAGGCTGCGTCTGTCAGTGAACTCAGAAAAGGATTTTACGGTAAGTTATACAAAAAATCCCTTTTTTTTTTTTAAATATAACTACTTCAGCTCCGGAAGGATTTCCCACTTTAGGACCAGAGCACTTTTTGCGATTCGGCACGGCGTCGCTTTAACTGACAATTGCGCGGTCGTGCGACGTTGTACCCAAACTAAATTTGCCTCCTTTTTTCCCAAAAATAGAGCTTTCTTTTGGTGGTATTTGATCACCTCTGCGTCATTTCTGATCGCCGCTATAAACAAAAGAAGAGCGACAATTTTGCAAAAAAAAAAACAAAAATTTCTTACTTTTTGCTAAAATACAAATCCAAAAAAAAAAATATATAAAAAAACATTTTTTTCCATCGGTTTTGGCCGATTTATATTCTTCCTCATATTTTTGGTAAAAGAAAAAAAAATTGCAATCGGCGTTTATTGATTGGTTTGCGCAAAGGTTGCCGCGTTTACGGATGAGGAGAATTAATTTCTGGGGTTTTTATTTTTATTTTTTACTAGTAATGGCGGCGAACTGTGATTTTTAGCGGTACTGAAATATTGCAGCAGACATGTCGGATCATTTTAACACTTTTTGGGACCATTGGCATTTATACAGCGATCAGTGCGATTACTGTGTAAATGTCATTGGCAGTGAAGGGGTTAACCTGGAGGGGCGCTCTAAGGGTTAACTGTGTTCCCTGGGCGTGTTCTAACTGTGTGTGGGCTGGCCTGGCTGGGGGAAGGGAGTGATCACGGCTTCCATATACAAGAAGCCTGTGATCACAACCCTTCCCCCTCTAACAGAACGGAGATCCGTGTTTACTTACACGGACTTCCGTTCTTTCACTGCGGGGGCCATCGCGGATAGCCATTGGCGATCGAGTCCGCCCTACCCGCTCCTTGGCCCCCCCCGAACACAGTGAGCGCCTCCGGCGGTGCGCTCACAATACTAGTGATCGCGGCCGCCGTCCTGTGATGGCTTTTCGCGATAACGAGCCACCTTGCCGACATCACGCTGCGGCGGGCTGTCGGCAAGTGGTTAAAGAAAGAACACCATGAAATGACTAGTCCAGCCGCCATATGTGCTAACAACTCACCAGATATCTGTGAGTTGTTAGCACATATGATGGCTGGACTAGTCGTTTCATGATGTTCTTTCTTTAATCACTAGTGCACTTATATAGTGGTGATGGTTCTCTCACTATCCTACTTGATATAGAGTATGAGCATACTGCACTATTATTTTCTTTATATTTTTTACAAATACCGTGGAGACACGGAGGGGAGAGACGGCCATCAGAAGGTCCGGTTCCATTCATCATAATTCATGTGTGTTTTGTTGTCCTCTTAAGTGAGGCAGCAACTGGATCTGGTGAGTTGCCACCTTGACCTTTCTGTGTGCATTTCAGTTTTAAGAAACGTTACATACAGAATTTGGACATTTTTTCTGGAACTCACTATTTATACACTGGAGAACTTTGGACTAAATAGATATTGTGGCACTTTTTCAGGACCTTATGTATAGTTTGAGTTCATTTTTTGAGTGCTGCACTTTTTTTCAAGATCACCTGTGGTCTGTTTGCTTGTAATTAGTGTGTGTGTATAAAAGGTCAACGAGTTTGTGGACTTCTGACAGACCCTTGCATCTCTCATCCAGTGCTGCACTGACATTTCTGGATTCTGAGTCATGGGGAAAGCAAAAGAATTGTCAAAGGATCTTTTTGTGTTGTCATTCATATTATCTGAAAAATGGCCAAGAAATCATAAATTCTTCCAGGGTATGTAATCGTATCAATGTTTGTTTTTGTGTGCCCATTTACTCACCATGCCCAGACTCAGACTCATGCCCCTATAACTCCATATCGCACAACTCTTTGGGTTCCTGAAAATGACCCATTAGCAGCTCCATGTAACCACAACTGAAGAGGCAGAGGTAGCTGGGCAACTGATCTGCAGCCAAGTAAGGAGCCCTCCTCTATCAGAAGATTGCAAGCAGACAGACAGGAGCCTAATAGCCTGCTGATTCCCTGCAGGACCCAGCTACTATGGGGAACACCTCCCCTATTTCTACCTAGGTTTGCCACCTCATCCCTTTAAATCCGAACACATATGAATTACACAGGTTTTAAGGCTAGTTTAATTCAGATGAGGCACCAAATGAGTTTAATTACTACCTTAATCACCCACAGCACCTGTGTAATTCATATGTGTTCAGTTTTAAAGGGGTGAGGTGGCAACCCTATTTCTGCAGTTAGTGGTGGTGGCCCTTTATCCTTGAATCCCTCCAGCTGTTCACCTGTGTTACCAGAGCTACTCTGGACTTCACAATGAAGGATGCTATGTATGAGGATAATCTCATGGGCTATTTGTGTTCCGAACTGTTTTATTATTTTTTACTAATGTAGTGATTCTCAACTACATTCTATGTTGTAAAGTTATGTTACCCTGACTGAGCCACAGAGACATGGCTGTGAAGAGTTCATGTTTGTGCAGCTGCCACAATCTGTTTTGTAGTACTCTGTAGTGTGTGTATGCATTTAGCCATTCTGAAATTGCTTTGCATTACCGCTTTCAACTTTGCACCTGTTTGGTAAACTGCAAGTTTCAGTTTTCAATGTGTAGTCATTTGGTCAATGACCTATCCTTCTACGTTCTGCTTGAATTGTTGCATAGTGGTTGTGCTCTTCTCTTCCTGTGTGACTGTAATTTATTCTTCCTCTGAAACTAATCTGCTAATCTCTATATTAAAGTGGACCATACACCCTAAGGCAGGCCATAGACCGTGCCAATTTCTTCCCTGCAACCACGATTCCCCCATCAACACAGTGTTGACAAGGGAATCCCTCCTGCCGAGCGGGCGGGGTAAGGTGTCCCCGCTGGTAGAAGACAGTGATTATAGCTAGCAGCTATATCAGCCTCTCGCAATAATCTCAAGCGAATCCAGCAGACTGGTTATACCCAAGTTTATCAATCGATCAACTTGGTACATTCAGCCTGCCCATTAATGGTTCGAAGCTCGGCCAGTTCCTGCTGAACCGGCTGAACTTCGAACCGTGTATGGCCGGCCTTAAGGCTGGTATGCACTGGCCGAATATCGGCTGGTATCAGTCGATTCAACAGAAACCGGCTAGAATTTGGCCAGTGTGTATGGCAGCCTGTCTAACGACTGGCTTCTGTTTAATGAGCATGTTGGAAAACCAGCATCCGATCAGAGCTGGCATCCAATGTCTGTGAGCTTTGAGCAGTGTATTCCTGCTGGGGAGCTGTCCACTTGTCAGAACACATTAGCCCAGTGGGGGAGATTGCCGTACTAACATCGATTAGTACAGCGACCTGTTATTTTTTATTTTTTTCGTTCAGCTCACTGGATTGAACAAAAACCTGTCCCTTGTGTACCCAGCTTAAACACAGGGTCTACTTATTAAATACTGGCGGGGTCCACCCTTGTCAAGAGACCACCTAGGCATGGGGTGACATTGTCGTCCTTCTGATGAGATCCCAGGTATACTAAGTATCCCAAATCCTGCAGTACACACTTTTGCCCCATGCAAAAGTATCATTCTGCGAGGTTTAGGATACTCAGCGTTACCAGTATTTTGCTGGAAGGATGATGAGGTCACTCCCTACTGTGCGAAAGTCAGGTATAGGGTGAGTATATATTTTAACTTTTTTCCATTGGCTTTTTTTATGTTAAGAGTAGAACTATATTCAAAACTATATTTTTCATTTTGGATTGAATAAGTGAGGATAATAACCCTTGTCAGTTTGTATCTGCCATCTGTGTCCTATTGTAGAGATTTAGCTTTTTATCCTGTCCCATAGCCAAGGCAGGAGGTGAGGGGAAATCTCTCCAAAGTAAAAGAATCCCTGGTTTCCACCAGAGTCACCAAAACTCAGTGATGTGGTAAATGGGACAAAAAAAATCCCTGGTTTCCACCAGAGTCACCAAAACTCAGTGATGTGGTAAATGGGACAAATAGAGAGTGAATCTCCCTAACGGGGGTACAGCAAAGATAACAATCTGACAGATGTACTAATCTCGCTCCACTCCAAATTCGAAAAAAGTTTTGCCTTTAGTTATACTGTCAGTTGATTGCAGTGGTGTGGCACGGTGAGTTGGGCAAATGTTTAGGCAGTGCTGGCTGGTGAAATTTTAGGACGTTGGTGTGCCAGACCCCGCCCTTCCTCTTTGACCCCTCCCACTTCTCATAAGCCCCACCCTTATAGTTTCCACCCCTTGTGTCAGGAGTATACAGCCCAGCATCACCAGATAGGGTATACAGCATTAGCAGATAGGGGTATACAGAGTCCCCAGAAAGGGGCATACAGAGTCCCCAGATAGCAGTATACAGAGTAACCAGATAGGTTATACAGAGCCCCAGATAGGAGTATACAGTCACTATATCGCAGTATACAAAGCCCCAAATAGGGTATACAGAGCCACAGATGCAGTATACAGAGCCCCAGATAGGAGTATACAGTCACCATATAGCAGTATACAGAGCCCCAGATAGGGTATACAGTCACCATATAGCAGTATACAGAGCCCCAGATAGGGTATACAGTCACCATATAGCAGTATACAGAGCCCCAGATAGGGTATACAGTCACCAGATAGGGTATACTGAGTCACCATATCGCAGTATACAGTCACCAGATAGAGGTATACAGAGCCCCAGATAGGGGCTCATGGCACTAACAGCCACCCCCCCCCCCAAGTCGGGACAAGTCCCGCACTTACCCCATCTAATAGGCAGGAGTGTGCAGAGGTCAGCTTGCGGAGAGTGGGGCTGGCAGCGTGCAGAGCTCGGCTTGCGGACAGTGTGAGTAATCACGCAGCCAGCACGTCCACCACAGTCCCTCCCCCGCCCACAGCATCCAATGCCAGTCAGTCACTGGCTCAGGGAAGCCAGTCCAGCACAAATACATAGTCTTTTATGACTATCGGCTCACTACTTGTTGTCAGCAGACAGCAAGGAGCTGAGAAAAAAGAAAAAGTCAATATACCGGCGCCTCCTGTAGGGGGTCAGCGCTGCCTTTTTTTTTTCTTGTCAGTGGCAGAGAGGCGGCACCCAAGCGCCCCTTACTGACTGGCCACCACTGTGTTTAGGCCTTACGCACACTGTAAACTTTTGCTCAGCTCCTCTGAATGCCTTTTCTCCTGGTAGGAGAAAAGCTGTTTAAAACGTGCATGTTTATGCAAGCCTCATATATACGGGTTAAAGCATTCTATTGGCCAGAATAATATTTTTTTTTTCTGGCCATTAGAATGCATTAACAAGCAAGCGCATGAACGTGTCTAGCATTCTGTGTTTTTTCTGCCCAAAAGCTCCTCCCTTGAACACGCTGGCGATGTTTTTTTCTGCCTGTAAACCCTCCTCTTCTAATATGTCATGTAACTGTGTGCATGGACACATGGGCTAACATAGAGGTGTGTTTTACTTGCAGCAAAAAAATGGCAAATGCCTATTAAAAGCAGTGTTTTAAGCCCAGTGTGCAAGAGACCTTAATAAGGTGCAAGGTCCGCCTTAACTAAAATAACAACAAGCAAAAAAGATGTAAAAATGTGAAAGTGGCATTATCAATTATTTTGAAGTAAATTATGTAACAATAATTCAACATATGACCTTTTTTGTTAAGGGGAAGGTTTGTGACAATATAAGGTAAGTGTTGAAATGTAAATTGTTAGGTTTAGGTGAAGATTGTGGTCGATTGATACTTCAGGCCCGTACACACGGTCCGCTTTTCGGATGACCGAGCATCTGATTTTTCTCAGAAGCGCGTGTTCATGATTTTGAGAGCATAGAAATTTTTCGTCCGACAAAGGCGAACGTAGTGACATACTACGAGAGTATAAAGAAAAAGTTAATTTTTGGTGCGTCACCCTTTGGGCCGCTTCCGCTAATTTCACTATTAAAAAGATGAGAATGTGTGCTGCATTTCGTAATTTCAATTGCCGCGTCCCACATGTTAATTCTGGATCACGATCACCAGTTTACACGGCCAAACTCTTCCGGGTCGTTCCTTGATTACGATCATGCATGTTTGTATTTCTGACTTGTGTGACGATCTTTGTACTGACCATCCGAAAATCGGACGTTGTGCTGCCGTACGAAAAAAATGTACTAGTCTGCACAACCAGCTTTTGTCTTCCGAAAAATCAAAAATCGGCTGCCGAAAGGAGCATACTAACGGTAAGAATTACGGACGATCGGGCGTCGAACGAAAACTCTCATCGTGTGTACGGGCCTTTAAGCCTTGTATACAAAATCCGATTTTCGGACGACAGAACGTCCGTTGGATGTTTGTCTCATGTCGAAAGTGAAGAGCGTACTAACAATAGAAAAATTTTCGTACGATCGAACGCAACGTCAGAAGTGATGTAATGTTTTGAATATTTTTGCAACTTTTTTTTGTTTCTGAGCACGCAATTTTTTTCGCATGAAAACTTTATTAACGGAAAGAAAATCGGACATTGCGTTGTACGACAAAAATTTACTAGTCTGCACATCCAGCTTTTGTCTGACGAAAAATCAAAAGCGTCTGTCGAAAGGAGCATAATAACAGTAAGAATTTCGGACGACAGGTCGTCGAACGAAAATTCCCGTCCAAAATTCGCATTGTGGGTATGGGCCTTTATGGTTTGACCTCATATTATATGGTTTTGGTAAATCTAAAGACAAAAATCTGCAGAAAATCTAATAGCGTGTATGGGGTCTAAGACCCCCTTTCACACTGAGGCAGTTCTCAGGCACTTTTGCGCTAAAAACTGCTACCCATTCATTTCAATGGATGCTTTCACACTGAGGCGGTACGCTGGCGGGGTGGTGAAAAAAATCATGCAAGCAGCATCTTTGGAGCGCTTAAAAAAAGCACCTCAAAAATGCCCCTCTCCATTGAAATGAATGGGAAGGGCTTCAAAAGCGCCTGAAAAGGGCAAAATGGTTCTATTTTCTTTTTCTTTTTAGGTCACATCACGTAACCTTAAAAAACCCCGGACCGTTAGCACTTCAAAAGTGCATGAGAAACGCAGCCAAAGCGCCCAATGTTTTATGGGCAGTTTTTTAGGTGCCTCAGTGTGAAAGGGGTCTAAAGGCCTGTACACGCAATGCGAAATTCGGACGGGAATTGTCGTTCCTTTCGACAGCCAATTTACTTTTTTCATCAGGCATCAGACAAAAACTGGATGTGCAGACTAGCAAATTTTTGTCTGTCGACAACGCCACGTCCGATTTTTGGATGGTGTGTACAGAAATTGACACACAAGTCGAAAGTACACACTGGCATGTTCGGAATCCTGGAACGACCAAGAAGCGTTCAGTCGTGTAAACTGGCGATCGTGATACAGAATTAACATTCGTGGCGCGGCAATTGAAATTACGAAAGGCAGCGCACATTATCATATTTTTAATGTCTTTTTAATAGCGAAATTAGTGGAAGCGGCCCAAACGGTGATGCACCAAAACTGAACTTTCTCTTTATACTCTCCTAGTACGTCACTATGTTCGCCTTTGTCGAATGACAATTTTCGTATAGTCAGTACGCTTTACAAAATCATGGACACGCCCTTTTGACAATCGAACCGTGTGTACGAGGCTTTAGAAGCAGAAAGGGTCCAGAAATATCTGATTACACAAAAATGTATGCTGGTAGTAATAACATTTAGTCAATAGAATGCATGTATGTAACATTTGGGATCATCTGTAAACCTGCAAAGAAAGCAGTTTATCAAGTAGGCCGATAATTAAAAAATGAACAGGTTCCTCTATCCACCCAAACGAGGTGAATGGAGGGATATCCCCTCCACCTGGAGATTGAATTCTGATAACAGGACTCCGTTGTCGGAATACACCGATCAGCAGCTGCACCCATGTTTGTCAGCTTGTCTGTTCACCAGAAGTCAATCTAATGATTGTCTTCTGGCAAATAGGGATGGCCACACACAGATTGGAATTTTGCTGAATAGACAGAATTCTATATTTTACATAGTTAACAAATTATATAAAAAAAATACCAAAATTGTTAGCATTGGTGTGCAGATGTGACCCTTTGTTTCTGCCTTTATATTAGGACCTGCTTAGTTTGGAAGACAAACCAGTCAGGGCAGTAGCATACAAGCAGGTGGAAAAAAAGTTGGCTGACTGATGCAGAGCTCTATTAAAAGCTGGCAGCCACAGGAAAAAGTACATGAGTGATTCCTAGTCATCCCCCGGATGAAGAATTTAGCCCAGAGGTCAGCTAATGCAAATAGTGTCAGTCTAAATTTAGCTCTGTAGGATGGAGAACCCAGGCCAGCTCAATGGTCTACTAGTTTTAGCCCTCATGGAATGTTTTTACTATTTACAAGGTGCTCCAGAAAAGGATTAAATAAACTCATCCTCTGTTAATTGCCTTCATGGTTCTAGAGTAGAGTTGCCACCTCATCCCTTTAAACCCGAACAAATATTTATTATACAGGTTCTGAGGCTGATTTAAATTGGAAATTAAACTCACTTGGTGCCTGCATTAAATTAGCCCCAGAACCTGTGTAATTCATATGTGTTCGGGTTTAAAGGGATGAGGTGGCAACCCTATTCTAGAGTCTTTCAAAGTAGTATGATGAACAGGATGTCACCCACCCCCCTGGTGACAGAAAATAATAAGAGACATTAGAAGATGGCTGTAATGTAGGTGAGCAGCAACTGTCTAAAATGGAGTTAACCACTTAAGGACCGGAAGGATTTCCCCCTTTAGGACCAGAGCCCTTTTTGCGATTCGGCGCTGCGTCGCTTTAACTGACAATTGCACGGTCGTGCGACGTTGTACCCAAACGAAATTTGCGTCCTTTTTTTTACCACAAATAGAGCTTTCTTTTGGTGGTATTTGATCACCGCTGCGTCATTTCTGATCGCCGCTATGTAGGCATTTGCGCTGGTGAAAACGCGTTTGGTTAGTTATTTGCGGCTAACGCTAAAAAAATTAGTGTTTATACTCCTTCTTATATTTTAGCCGGTTTTGGCTACTTTTTTTACAAAAAAATATAAAAAAAAAACCTAAACATAAAATCGTTTTTCATTCTTTAAACCCAAAAAAACGTTTTAACAGCGAGAAGAAAACAAATATCGCCGCTAGTCTTTACTGCGTCGCCACTAGTTTATGGTGGTTTTCTTTCGAGATAAACACCATTTTTTTTCCTGCGTTTAAAGCAAACCCATGTTGCAGCGTGCTGGCACGTTAACAGTCAATTTCGCTGCGTCGCGGCTTAGCGTTTTTCCCGAGACCAGGATTTCCCCCTTTAGGAAGGCCAGGAATTCACCAATTGAGGTAAAATCTGTCAACGACGA
>BLSH010370704.1:96615-125431 GCA_018402905.1 Glandirana rugosa | reverse complement strand
CCCTCCTAATACAAATACTCTCATCCTCACTACAAATATTTATTCCTCCTCCTCCCATTGTGTCCCCAATGCTCCCCTCCCTCAAACACGCAGACCTCAGATACAGCAGCACAAGGCAGTGTGCTGTACTTCATCCTAGGCTGCTGACATGTCAGAGCTGAGGAGGAACCTTGGGAAAACTGATTTCTAACCCTTTCTACAGGCAGTTGGTGGGAGGTGCCATGCTGAATGGGTCGTGGCTTGGGGACACTGCTGGATGTCAGATTGGGAATTTACAGAGTTTGGTTACGGAGATGGGGCAGTCCCGATGCAAGAATGCTACAGTGACAGGAGTGAGATGCTAGAGAAGCACAGCACACCTCCCTCCTCTCCCCTCCTCTCCTGATTTGGCTTTTTTCATCCAGCGCTAAGCTGACAGGAATAGTGATGTAGTGATAGCACTGTCACTATACCTGTCAGCTTGTAGTGGCAGAAACTTTCCTCTCCTTGTGCCCCCCACCGCACATGTCGCCACCGGTGCCCATCGCAGCCTCCCCTTCTGCCCCCCCCCGTTCCAGCCCTGCATGTTACATCAGCAGTTCTGTTGAGGACATCAACTTGCTTGTAACAGAATACTTTAAAGTGGATGTAAACCCGAAGAAAAAAAAATTAATAATTCTGCCTGGTACAGTATAGCATGTCATATCATCTGTGCCCAGTCTTGCCACAAAGAGTTAACCCAACTGTGAGTAATGAGTTTATCTTTTTTCAGGAAGAGAAAGTCTGACTAACAGGGAAATACACAGTCGATCCGCCTCTTGCTCTGTGAGTGACAAGCAATTTGCTTATCTCCTTCACACAGCAGAGAAAGTTTTACACCCCTCCCTCCCTCCTCAATGTCTCAGTATAGAGGTGGGTGGGGAGGATTGTGACATCACAACTCCACCCACCAAACTCCAGCAAACACAGACACCCTCTGATTTCAGAGTTTTACAGAGCTGCTGGTGCTTACAGGAAGGACATTTGAAAGGTAGGGATAGATGCAGGAGGCTTGCATGTATATATACATTAATACTGTGTCATTAGTTTATACTGGGTGGGTGGTGGGTTTACATCCACTTTAAGCATATCTGTACCCAAAAACAATATGTATATTGCAGCTTAAAATCCTTAGATGTGGTGGCTGTATTAGTTTTCTGTTTTTTCCTTTATTTCCACCCAGTGATCCATCCAAAAACAAACTTCCTGTCTTAGGGTGGCTCCTCTATCAATGGAGGAGCAACAGAGACACTCTTGGATAGCTGTACCATCTGGACTGGAGGGTAATGCTAGATGGACTTGTAGATTTAGATGGACTTTACATAGGTGACTAATGCATTTAAGTTGTCTGGGACTCTCCCTCCTCATTGGTTGAGACAGCAACAGACACCATTGGTTCCCGATGCTGTCAAACAAAGTCAGTGAGCCAATGAGGAGAGAAAGGGGTGGGGCTGAGCCACGGCTCCGTGTCGGAATGGACACACAAAGCAGTGGGTCGGCTCAGGTGCCCCCATAGCAAGCTGATTGGGGCACTCGGCAAGGGGGAGGGGCCAGAAACTCTGGGATGCTCTGTGCAAAACCACTGCACAGAGCAGGTAAGTATATCGTGTTTGTTATTTTTAAACAAAAAAAATACAACACTTTAACCTGTCCAGATCCGCGCTATAGACAAAAGACTTCTACAGCGCGGATCTGAAAATCCGGGTGGACGTCCATGGACGTCCGCCCCTTCACACGCCCCCTGCGCGCTCTGGGCGGCGGCGGCGCGCGCGCGGCCGCAGCACGCTGCGTGGGCGTGCCCGCGGGTCGGGCGGACTCGATGTCCGCTCCTGACCCGCGATCGCCTTACAGAGCTGTAGAACGGGGAACCACCGATGTAAACACGCCGGTTCCCCGTTCTGTGACAGGGGACAAACAGATCTACTGATCCCTGTCACTGGGATCAGTTAGATCTGTTATGTCCCGACCAGCCCATCCCCCCCACAGTTAGAACACAGCCAGGGAACATTGTTAACCCCTTCACTGCCCCCTGCAGGTTAACCCCTTCACTGCCAATGACATTTACACAGTAATCAGTGGACATTTAAATTTCTGATCGCTGAATAAATGTCATTGGTCCCAAAAAAGTGTCAAAAATGACCGACATGTCCGCCTCAATATCGCAGTACCGCTAAAAATCGCAGATCGCCGCCATTACTAGTAAAAAAAATAATAATAATAAAAACGCCATAAATCAATTCCCATAGTTTGTAGACGCGATAACTTTTGTGCAAACAAATCAATAAACGCCGATTGCGATTGTTTTTACCAAAAATATGTAGAAGAATATAAATCGGCCAAACCCAATGAATCATTTTTTTTTTATTTTTTATTTTGGGATATTTATTAGAGCAAAAAGTAAAAAATATATTGTTCTTTTTTCAAAATTGTCGGTCTTGGTTTTGTTTATAGCGCAAAAAATAAAAAACGCAGGGGTGATCAAGTACCACCAAAAGAAAGCTCTATTTGTGGGGAAAAAAGGACATCAATTTTATTTGGGTACAAAGCCGCACGACCGCGCAATTGTCATTCAAAATGCGACAGCGCTGAAACCTGAAAATTGGTCTGGGCAGGAGGGGGGTTTAAGTGCCCAGTAAGGAAGTGGTTAATATCACTTTGAGCAGTTACACTATAGCTTTTTCCTTTTGGGATAAAGATTTATATAAATTAAGACAAACTGACCATTGTAAGCACTCCTTTATGTTGCCTATAGTACCACTTTAAGCTAATTTTATAATCTCTATATGGTCTGCTTTAATTTTTATTAAAACAATATATTGTGGGGTTCACCTTTAAAGTGCACTCACCTTCAGCACTGTTCCCTTTTTGGCTGGACTAGTGAGATGTCACTCCATCACTGCACCCTCTCAATTGCTGAATATTTTACTCTGTGAGAGAGTGTCTTCCATTAGGTAGAGTGGAAGATCCATTACCAGCACCAGAATCACCAGTTTGCCATGGATATGGACAGCAGAGGCCGCCTCTAAGTGTAGCGATTAATAAAAAACATTTAAGTAGACAATTGGCATCTTACATTAAACACATGGCGATAACTGGCATGCAAGTGTAAACACACGTCAGCCTCTGGGGGTGAAGCTTCTCACAGCAGGACACACTTCCACAAAGGAATTGCGGCATCTGGGCCCATGGTAACATAGATGAGTCAGCCTCACAATTGTCCATCAGTCTCACAGCTCCTCTGGAAACAGAAAGGCCAGACTGGGTTCCACAGCAGCTAGGTTCAGCTATAGATAAATAAGCGCCTTGTGGTAACATGGATGAGTCAGCCTCACACAGGTCCATCTGTCTCTCAGCTCCTCCGGAAACAGGAAGGAACCCAACCTAGTGTGAGGCTGACTCATCCATGTTACCACAAGCCCAGATGCTGGAATTCCTTTGTGGAAGTTTGTCCTGCTGTGAGAAGATTCACCCCCAGGGGCTGACATATGTGTGTTTACACTTACCTGCCAGTTATCACATGTGTAAGTTATCAATTGTCTACTTGAATAAATGTTTTTATTAACCACTACACTCAGATGCGCCCTCTGCTGTCCATGTCTGTTGCTCTGGAGAATCTTCAGAGGTGCTGCACTAAAGTGTCTTGGATCTTCCATGGCCACTCTCCTTGGGACATAGATCTGTTTGCAGTAGGGTTGCCACATCATCCCTATAATCCAGGACACATATTAATTACACAGGGTCTGTGGCTGATTAAGGTGGTAATTAAACTCACGTTGTGTCATATCTGCATTAAATTAGCCTCAGAACCTGTGTAATTCATATGTGTCCTGGATTAAAGGGATGATGTGGCAACCCTAGTTTGCACCCCTGCACCACATTCTCCATATCAGTTTGTCATGGACCTAAGACTAAAACTGTTGTTGGGGCAGAGTCCTGCAAGGAAACGGTACTAATGGTTACCAGACTGAGATCCTGTTCAACAGGCAGTATTGCTATGTACTGATTATCTAGCAAAGAGACAACCTACCTCCTGTGCTCAGGGAATAGCGAGATCAAGCCGGCAAGACAGCTGTCCATTTGCATTGGATACCTTTTTGAATCAGCCACAATGCCTGCAAACTTGTTTGTGCTTGAAAAAAAAAAACCTTACCAATCCAAGATGGCACTAATTTGCCAGCTAAGCAGTACTTTATTTGCTTTCTTATGAATGGTATTGATCGAAGTTTTCACTGTGGCGTTGTGAAACCACCCTGTTCTAATTTGGATCATGTAAATTATAATAGGGTGGTTTCACTAAATTTCATTCCTCCCATCATATTCTTAGAAAATTAACATTTGCCTCGATACTTTTCATGATTATATTAAGGTGTGGCACATTCTTATAAAAGCCGTGCTATGCTTCTGAGACTCATTAGAACTTGGGAAGTCACAGGGATAATGGGAAAACGTCTTTGGCATGACAGAACAAGTCTAATTGAATGTGACTAGCTAATATTAGCTAAAATGGCAGATACATTTGCAGAAAAAGAGAGCATTTTTTTCCAACCTATGGAAATTTTGTTCCACTCCCTGACAGGACAAAATTGACAAGTCCCAGAAAACCTGAGATCAGGGCCGTCTTAATAGCATCATTGGCCCCTGGGCAATGTAATGCACTGGGGCCCTACCAGCTGGCACCAATTTACACACCTATTCTCAAGAATTAAAGTACACATAGTTGATAGAATTAAACATATATTTGTTAGTACTTTCAATAAAATTGAATTTAAAAACAATAAGAAAACATGCCATAAATCAAAGACTAATAAACACAAAGGGCAGAGTACAGGGGTGGAGGCAAAAGGGCTCAGTACAGGTGGGGGGGGGGGGTCAGGAGGGCACAATACTGGGATTAGGAGGGCACAGTATAAGTTCTAGGACACTGCCATCCTGGGACAACTTAGTAAAAAGCATGACTGGCCTGGCAAATCAGGGACAGTTGGCAAGTATGATGTAATGCAAGACTACCATGGGCCCCCCATGCACCTGGGGCCCCTGGGCACTGCCCATGCATTAAGACTGCCCTGCCTGAGATTGGAAGTTTTCTGGTTCCACCTCCCATATTGATAATGATATCTATTACTAGTCTAGCTTAGTTAATCAGATGCCAGACAGTTGAAGATGATTGCTACCTAATTGGGATTTACATAAACTGGTGAAAGCCATTTATTTGGTTCTTGAGTAAGCAGATTTAAATTTTAAAGTTAAAGTGTTACTAAACCCAGGACCCTGCATTCACTATATCTGGTCTCCCACAGTACACAGAACATGGAAATGCAATTGTTTTAGTAAATATAAACTGATAAACACCTTTTCTCATCAGCAGTATCTAGCAGTCTTGTGACTTCTATCAGTGTCAGGTTAAAGCTTGTAGGAGGAGTTTTCATTGTCCCCTGATTGTCCTATGAGGCTGCAGGACCCCTGACCCTCTGTCTGGACAGTGCTGATTGGGCCTGTGCTGATCACATGCACAAGGAAAAAAAACTCTCTAGCAATACACACCAAACTGAGCATGTGCAGCCTGACTCCAGTAACTCTGTCTTATCCGGACATGTTCTGGATCCAGTAGAAGAAGAGGAGGATCTGTGCATAGAAGATCATGCAACCTTTTTTACACAATGCAAAGGATTAACCTTCTTGTGCTCCACAGTGAGTATCACAAGTATGCTTTACTGCATATACAGACTGATTTTACTGTTGTGGATTTAGTAACACTTTAAGAACATAGCCGTGAAGTTAATACTGTTATTGTGATATTTGCTTGCTTTAGACAAAGGGATTTCTAAACTTTTTAATATGAGGGCCACATAGAATATTTTACATATACTCACAGGACAAAAAAATATATTTTTTTAAAAAACAGAAGCCCTCATCAAATTAGAGTCCCTCCTTCACAGCCCCCGATCATCCTCACCACAGTGGCAGCATGGTACAAGGCAAGAAGTGTAACAGGTCTGGATGGTTGGTAGGAGGTGGAGCCTCCTCAGAATGCTGGGGTGGCCCCGGATGCCGCTGTCTTGGATATGCATATGTTTCCATGGTGCTATTGGGAGGACATCATTACCATAGCAATGAATGATGCCGTATGTCCTGGCTGCTCATCGTCATTGGTGTTATAGTGCTATTGGATGGCCTGCTTGCACCATGGAAATGCATGATGCATTTACAGAACAAATTGTAAACATTTGGTGAAATCCAGCAGCGGGCTGGATGTGGGCCCCTGGCCGTAGATTTGAGACCCCAACTTTAGGCTTGGTTCACACTGCTACAACCTGCAGTGCGACTTTGCCAGGTGACTAGGGTTGCCACATCATCCCTTTAATCCAGGACACATATGAATTACACAGGTTCTGAGGCTAATTTAATGCAGACAAGACACCAAATGAGTTTAATTACCACCTTAATCAGCCACATAACCTGAGTAATTAATATGTGTCCTGGATTAAAGGGATGATGTGGCAACCCTACAGGTGACTTCAGTGAGACTTGAGTGCCACTTAATGCGACCTGGAGTGACTTTGAAACAACTTTGAAGCAACTTCAGGGAATGCCTGGGTATTCTTTCTGTAATATCGGATCCAAATGCTCATTCAGGCCTCATACACACGGGCGTTTTATAATAAATAAGCAAAACGCCAGGTCCGAAGTTTTTTTAAAAAATCTGCGTTTTTTGCGGCGTTTTGCATCGGCGTTAGCAAGCGTTAGTGAGCATCGGCGTCAATAGGCGTTTTTTAAAAAAAAATCAGTCCTCTGCTATTTTTCAACCTAAAAACGCCGGCGTCAAAAAACGCTTGTTAACGCCGGTACAGCATTAGCGGGCGTTAGCAAGCGTTAGTGAGCGTTTTGCTAATTGGCGTCAAAAAACGCCAAAACGCTACAGCTACAGAACGCGATGGTCCCGCGTTCTAAAAACAGCTCACTAACGCCGACGCCCTCTACTGCTCACTAACGCCGGCGTTTTTAGAAGGCCATTGAATAACATGGAGAGCTGCAAAAAACGCCTACAGACGCCGGCGTGCAAAACGGCCGTGTGTATGAGGCCTTAAAATCCGACTTGGAGGTGACTTCCATTAAAGTCTATGGGCACAAATCGGATAGAAGTCGCCTTGAAGTAGTACAGGAACCTTTTCTAAAGTCAGAGGGACTTCAATAATGCTAATTAAGACTGCTCTCATTGACTAAAATGGGGTCTCACAAGTCGGATCCCAAGTCGCGACATTGTGAACCGAGCCTTAGTCCTGACTCCTGGTTCACACTTATGCGATGCGGGAAAACGCACAAGATTTGCCGCGTTTCCCTGCATCACACTCTAAGCAATCACATGGTGTCCATGCGATCTGGTGCGGGTGTCAATGTTATCTCAACGACATGCCGAAACAGATGGCAAAATGCAGTGCAATTGCCAGAATCGCATCACATAGGTGTTGAACACCCATGCGATGCGATTCAGGTGCGGGGGAAAAAAGGGTCCTGCACCATTTTGGTGCAGATACAATGCAATTTCAGGCATACAAAATATATGAATGAGATCACACCAGGCAGACATCGCATGTGATGTAAACAGGAATGCAGTGCGATTCCTGTGCGAAAATCACATCACATGCGGTGTCTGCATTGCACCAGTGTGAACCCAGGCTTAGGGCTAGGTCTCACCTCCTACTGTGTAACAGAGATGTGTAGCAGCTGCTGTGTCATGATCAGTGGCAGCTGAATAAGTTTACATGAGTAACTACTGAAGCTGGTTGTCTGTAGCTATTCTCAAACACTGTAAAAAAAAAGTCAATCGCTAGGCAACTGAGCAACAAATAACTGAAATCGCTGTTACACAGACCTTTCACAGACTGAAATTAAATTTTTCTAGCAATATACAAACTTGTTTGTTGGCTTGTTTCACATAGACTTCAGCTTATATAAGAGCAGTGTGAACAGCTATCATAAAACCTTCAGGCTGGGTTCACATTTGTGCGAGGACAGACATGGCATGTGATTCGCACCGCACTGCTGTGCAGATAACATGCAATGTGTGTGTGATGCAAATTCAGCCATACAAACTGTATGGCTGCAATTGCATCGCATTCGCACCAAAATGGTGCAGGACCCTTTTTTTGGTTCGCACTGGAATCGGATCGCATGGGTGTTCATGGGTGTGACGGCGGCAAAGTGGCTCTTGATATGGGAAATCGCCATCAGCTGACAGCGAATGCAAGATTGCGGATCGTGAGCGTGCGCACCGCCAGAGGCGTGCTCGTGCGCTCACTGTGTTCCAGGGGAGCGGGTAGGGTGGACTCGATGTCCGCCGGCTACCCGCAACCGCTCCACCCGCAGTGACAGGAGGTCCGTGTATGTAAACACAGGGGTCTCCATTCTGACAGGAGGAAGGAGTGTGATAGTAGTATGCTCCCTGTATATGGGAGCCGCGATCACTATCCTCCCCCACTCAGCCCAGCACCCATACAGTTAGTAATACACACAGGGAACACAGTTAACCCTTAGAGCGCCCCCTGCAGTTTAACCCCTTCCCCGCCAGTGATATTTATACAGTAAATCAGTGCATTTTCATAGCACTGACCGCTGTATAAATGCCAATGGTTCCAAAAAAGTGTCAAAATGGTCCGACATGTCCGCCGCAATATCGGAGTACTGCTAAAAAAAAAAAAAAAAAAAAAAACTAGTAAAAAAAATAAATAAATAAAACCCCATAAATGATCATTTGTAAACGCGGAAACTTTTGCGCAAACCAGTTAATATATGCCGATTGCGATTTTTTTTTTTTTTTTTACCAAAAATATGAGGAAGAATATAAATCAGCCAAAACTGATGAAAAAAAAAATGTTTTTTGGATATGTATTTTAGCAAAAAGTAAGAAATATTGTTTTTTTGTTTTTTTTTTGCAAAATTGTCGCTCCTTTTTTGTTTATAGCAATGATCAGAAATGACGCAGAGGGGATCAAATACCACCAAAAGAAAGCTCTATTTGTGGGAAAAAAGGACGCAAATTTTGTTTGAGTGCAATGTCGCACGACCGCGCAATTGCCAGTTAAAGCGACGCAGTGCCGAATCGCAAAAAGTTCTCTGGTCCTAAAGTGGGAAATCCTTCCGGGGCTGAAATGGTTAACCACTTGCCGACCGCCCGCCGCAGCGTGACGGTGGCAAGATGGGTCGTTATCGCGAACCGCCGTCACAGGACGGCGGCCGCGATAACTAGCATTGTGAGCGCGCTCGCACGCTCACTGTGTTCGGGGGGGAGCCAGGGAGCGGGTAGGGCAGACTCGATCGCCCCCGGCTACCCGCGATGGCTCCCCCGCACTGAAAGAACGGAGGTCCGTGTGTGTAAACACGGATCTCCGTTCTGTTGAAGGGGGAAGGGCGATGATCACAGCCTTCCTGTATATGGAAGCTGTGATCATCCCCTTTCCCCAGCCAGGGCAGCCCCCATACAGTTAGGACACGCCCAGGGAACACAGTTAACCCTTAGAGCGCCCCTACAGGTTAACCCCTTCACTGCCAATGGCATTTACACAGTAATCAGTGCATTTTTATAGCACTGATCGCTGTATAAATGCCAATGGTCCCAAAAAAGTGTCAAAATGGTCCGACATGTCCGTTGCAATATCGCAGTACCGCTAAAAATTGCAGATCACCACCATTACTAGTAAAAAAAAAAAAAAAAACCCCAGAAATGAATTCTCATCATCCGTAAACGCGGCAACTTTTGCGCAAACCAATCAATAAACCCCGATTGCGATTTTTTTTTTCACCAAAAATATGAGGAAGAATACAAATCGCCCAAAACCGATGGAAAAAAATGTTTTTTTATATATTTTTTTGGATTTGTATTTTAGCAAAAAGTAAGAAATTTGTTGTTTTTTTTTACAAAATTGTCGCTCTTCTTTTGTTTATAGCGGCAGTCAGAAACGACACAGAGGGGATCAAATACCACCAAAAGAAAGCTCTATTTGTTAGAAAAAAAGGACGCACATTTAATTTGGATAAAAAGTCGCATGACCGCGCAATTGTCAGTTAAAGCGACGCAGTGCCGAATCGCAAAAATTGCTCTGGTCCTAAAGTGGGAAATCCTTCCGGGGCTGAAGTGGTTAAACAAGGTGCTATCAGGCTTTAGCAGGCTTTCAACAAGCTTCAATTGGTACTGAAGCTTGCTAGTAGCTTGTTTAAACAGCAATCAACATGGGACCGTATGCAGCATATTTAGATAAAATGAACATTCATAGAATTTCTTTAATAAAACAACCAACACCAGTAGTGGATTAAAATAGGCTGCGGCCTAGTTTATTGGTTTTGTAAATTAATTTTATTCACAATAATAACTTTTCTTCACACAAATTACTTTAATATTTAAAATCAATAACAAATTCCGCTTAGCCACTATAGCCTCGTACACACGATGCGATTGTTGTACGACTGCATGTCCAACTTTACCCAAAATTGGCTGTCCGTGTGTGGTCAGGAGTTCAGAAATATTCCTCTGGTATACAGACAATGGTGTTCATTGCTTAACATGGAAACTCCATCTAGTGTTCTCTTTTGAATAAAACTGTAATTGCAGCAAGGATGATGCTTTATGGGAGTTGTAGTGTGTAATGAGGAAATAGTCAGCAGACTCTTAATGTGAAGGACTCCATTTCCCATCAGGCTGTGCTGAGCTGGAGACTTCTGGGAGGTGCAATGCATTGTAGGAGACTTATTTAAAGGGAAGGAGGAGCAAACAACGGCCCCTTGTGAACGGCGTGATTGATCAGAGAGGAGCCCTGTGTGCTGCTGCTATCAGATATAGGCATGCAGCCAGCGTTCCAGCTGACTGAATTATCTGCTGGTGACACAGCTAGCCATCGCTCTCCAGCATCGCAGTGAGTGAACAGCGGAGCATCCGAATCTCATTTCAGCTTGGATAGAAGCCACAGCAGCTGCTGCAACAGTCGTGTCTGTCGATCAGGAGAGCTGCAAGGGGTGCAGTGGATGTCTTCTACCTCCCAGGAGCAGGACTGTGTGAACTAATGGTCCCAGCATTACCAGCATCATCATCTGAAGTGCCGGATCGTCACAGTCCTTTGAATTCGGTGAGCGGGCTCAGGCCCACACATATGAGTACTTGTACTGTCTATGCAACTTCTCTTTATTGCTTCTTGGATTGCTGTTGATATCCTTTTATTCAAAGAAGCCAGCGTGCATTACAAAGTTCTTTAGTGCAGTGGAACTTAACCTCTTTGTGCCTCATCTCAGTGATTGAAAGGACACAGTATTCATAGGTACCTAAATTCTCATTGCCGGCAGAAGACTGCTTGAACTTTGCAGGACAGGATTGCTGCATCTACATCATCTCATTTTCTCCCCAGTTATATACTCAGGGCTATATGCCTGGTATTGCTTAATCTCCTAAGAACTCTCTAGACAGAACAGGAGAAGTTAAACAGAAGTCATAATTATTTGGTGCATTTGTTTAGCTATCATTTAACTGCTAATTGATAGAGTATCTGTGCATTATAGAATATTGTTTACTCTTTGAAACAGAATCCATTGAGTGGTACCAATTTATCCTTTGGGTCATCTATTTGATGTAGGGATTTACTGTACTATTTCTCTGGTCAGTTTCAGTAGATACTACCCAATTACCTCTTTCCCAAAGACCCATTAGGTATTGTTTAAACTCAACTGAGGGATTGTATTTTTCTCATATATTGTTATTGTTGGAGAATACAGGGAGTGGTGAAAGTGTACAAATCATTTACTCCTTTTGTTCACCAGAATCCTCAGTTTTGACTACCTATGTGAAGGATTGTGATTCTTGCTGTTTTAAGGTTGTTATTTCTTGCACAAACAAGAGTTAAAGTAAACCTTTCTAACTACTTGTGTTGTGGTCTCAATTACTAAAATAGAGTTATTGTCCATAAAACCTTGCAATATGAGTGAACCAAGAGTGTTAGTGGTGGTGGAGGACTCTCTGAATGAGGAGATTCAAGGGGGAATTGATTCTTTAAGCAACCTTCAAGACGGTACTGCTACATGTGATTTTGTCTAGCATATTGACGGTAGTCAAATTATCATTCGATGAAGCCGAACGTAGTGGCGTGTTACGAGCATATAAAGAGGAAGTTCAGGTGAATGTGAATTACGGACGCAGGTTTACACGACCGAACACTTCCTGGATTCCGAGCATGCGTGTTTGTACTTACAACTTTTGTTTGGCCAACTTCTGTACACACGAGCCAAAAATCGGCCGACGCCTTGTCAGCAGACAAAAGTTTTCTAGTTTGGTCATACAACTTCTGTTGGACAATAATTGAAAATTGGCTGTTGAATGGAGCGTACTAACGGTCGGATTATTGTACGTCAGGCTTGTCGCACGACAGTTTTCTGCCGATAATTGTACCGTGTGTATGGGCCATTAGACTCAAGCTGACCAATAAAGTAATTTACCTCTTCTTATATGCCCCTTTGATCTTATTTTATTCAAAGGGGCCCACCACATAAACCTTGGCCACGACGGGGGGCTATGGAAGGGGGGCTCTTCTCAATGGACCTTTTCTGGCGACGAAACCCCTGTGAAGGCTCCTTATATAGGGCCATAAGACCCTTCTGGAATGTCCTGGGAGGTCACCTGGCCCTGACTGACCTATCCCTAACTGCAGAGTCTCTCATCGGTCAGAGATAGGGACTAGAGGTCACAGGGAGCCTTGCCTGGGCCCTCTAGCTTACGCATGCATTTGCAAATGTGTGTAACCAATTCTCTATTTGGGGGGGGGTTTATTACACTATCTTTTTGATGTTTTGTGTCACCCGGTTTTAGCCACTTTACACACGTGTGTACGTATGTAGTTGTGTGCACACTGTGTGTTTTACATTCCTATGTCCCTCATAGTCACACTTTATATTTATAGATTGCCGCAGGACTGTCCTCCATATATAATTGGTCCTTGTGAGCAGCCTGTCCCGTTTATGCACGGCGAGTCTGTGTTCCGGGGTTTGTCTCACATCCCAAGTCCTGTTACTCCTGGTTGGTCGGCACACCGGTGATATGCTTACTTTTCAGATTTACTCTCATATTTAAGGGTAAGCATCCCTAGTCCTATGGGGCAACAATCATGCATGCACATATTTTTTTTATCTCCTGTAATTTTGTTATTTGTATGTCCACATGTTTATACACAGATTTATGCTGTATTTTGATGGCATGTACTATACCTGTGAATATTTATGTACTTTTTGAATAATATACTACTAGTGTCTTTTTAGAACCACTCTTTGCAATGCTTAATTTCCCCTGAAGAAGAAACTTGACAAATCTAATTTCGAAACATGTTAGGAGTACTACAGATGTACATTAGAGAGCTAGTCATCATCTTGAGGCCCCGTCTGTAATCGTATTGCATTTATGGTATTCCCACGTATGAGTGTTTTTTCTAAATAAACTTTTGAACTTTAATATACTTGATTACTTTAATTGGATTAAACTTTTACCCATAAAATCCCCTAGTCTTGTGCAATATATGGGATGGGGTTTACAGTTTTTTCCCTCTTTGGATGAGAGTTTGGGTTCCATCTAATTCCCTGTTTAGAAAAGGAACCATCCTTTCCACTCTCACCGGACTCCTCCCTTTTTCCAGACTTATTCCCTGTATGTCCTTTTCACTGTTTAAAACAGTGGGCGAGTGAATGGCTGCATTCGTGTTTAAAACGACAGGTACTGACAAAGCGACAGGAACTCTTGTTAAATGGTTAACACACCCCTTTCTTCCTAGAGTCTGACGGACCTGAGGTAGAGGTGCCGCCAGCCCCCCCCCCCGGAAAGAACTAATTCCCAGCCTTGGCAGTCATCAGCCTCACCCAAAGGCCAATATCCTTGTGATCCCAGTGCATGGAAGGCCTAACAGCTTTTCACTGATGGAATTGCTAATCATAACGGAGCCACGCCATACCACCATAAACTCATAAACTCTATTCGCCTCCCCAATAGCGTCTAGGTAACAAAAAAGCGCTGAACAAAGTCCAATTACACTAGCCAAAATTGCAAAAGCTTGCAACCAATTGGCAAATGTACGTGGGATAAGGCGGTATCTCCTTTTCTCCTCCTCCTTACTCTTGTCGGGTATAACCCTGTCCAGATTAATTTTTTTCTAGTGGAAGTAGTGAAAATATCTCCACATACTCCCCTTTCCAAATCTTGTCACGTACTTCCGGTTTAAGGTGAGCGCCGAGGGGTCTCTCGAAGCACACATATACCTCGCATTTCGCTGAGTCCGCCAATCTTACTTGGTCCGTCTCCTTATCCCCGTCCTTGACTTCTCCACCACATGCGCCACAATCCCAGACGCGTCCTGCTCAGTCTGTGTCCCAGCCACCAAACCCAACTGTGCCACCGGGGTGGTTGTCGGGGACTCCACACGCTGACTCCTCAGCTCTCCACGGCGGATCCCCCGCCATTACTGGTGCAACGCTGCGCACCGAACCACCCTTCAAACTGCGCAAAAGCTCCCTCAAACTGGACAAAACAATGATAGGAAGCAAACCAGTCAATGTGCTCGCACCCTTTGACCCCTGACCACTGATCCCTGACCAGCTATGACAGAAGGAGACAGAAAAGGCCGTAAAACAGTAGAACACTCAACAGGCTGTGCAGGGCCGGGGTCCCCCCCAGCCGCAGATC
The DNA here is from genome assembly GCA_018402905.1 of Glandirana rugosa. NCBI lineage: Eukaryota > Metazoa > Chordata > Amphibia > Anura > Ranidae > Glandirana > Glandirana rugosa. The sequence continues at coordinate 110,715 of BLSH010370704.1, read as the reverse complement.
CAGACTCCCTTGCTGCCTCCTGGATATCATCCGCCAGCTCCCCGTCCTCAGAGCTGCTTACCTCCCCTTCCGACCGGGTCTCAGCAAGAGTGGGGACCGATGCACTCTGAACAGCAGGCCTTCCTCTCCCTCCAGCCGCAGCAGGCGATTCCCACTGAGTCGTCAGGCCCCTGTGCTGTGGTGTCCTCCAAGCCGAATTTAATCTCCTCCTTCATCTGATGTCATAGTGAGATCCCCGCCATCCTCTGACGCCGGCCATAACCCAGAGGTGTTTGCTGCATGCCTACATGGTCCCTGGGCAAACGTGCTTGCCATCCCACACTGCTCCTTCCGACCCAGATGAGAGCCGCAGGCCACACCCACAGTACTCTCTCCCTCCGCCGTGCTTTCACGCTGGCCAGAGCATTGCCAGCAGCAACAGCCGCCCGCTCCAGAACCTGGATGATGGAGGATGGAGGCCTGGACCTCCGAGCACGCGGCGGGGTAGGCCCTGACTGCACCACCTTGCAGTGAGGCTGAAACCTGGCTCTTCACTTATGCTGAGCCATGGATATCCACTGCAGCCCTAAGCTGAGCTAATAATTGTTCAAGCTCACTCATGTCTTCCACAGGGTGAGGAAACGCAGAAGATGGCTATACGCTGATGTTAATCCACCGATTTCTGCTCTGCAACTGCTCTAACCACTCCTACCCAGCTACTTTACTTTACGGCTCCTCCCCATCACCCCATCTCCTGGGCCAATCATAAGAGTCCGAGGTAGCTATACCACTCTGAATTATTTAAACCCTAATGCCTGGTTCCCCTTCCACCTTGTAATGTATGCCCTCCGCTGAATTTGTTCCTTCTCAGCTCCAGCCATGTCTTTTATTCTTCCTGTCAGTGAGTATCTGCTTGCTTGTAAGAGGTACACGCACACAAATACACCGACAGGTCTGCAGGAGTCCTGTGTGGTACTAGCAATCTTCTGATCGCTGGTGCAATGCTTTCCAGGCTCCCAAAACAAAAAATAGTAAATGCACAATTTTAACTGCAAAAGAATGTGCATTTATTATTTTTTGTTAAAAGGTGACTTATCCTTTTAAAAGCTTCAACAAAGCTTGCTGAAAGCTCTGCAAATGCTTTGTAAAAGTTTGCGGTTCACACTGCTGTTATACAAACTGAAACCCATGTAAAACAGGCCTAAGAGAAACTACTCTGTAATACTCCCTCCTCCATCCTCGCTTTGCTACTGGCCGCCTGGCGAATAGCAGAGCGCAGCGGAGCCTTGCGCAGTAGGGCACCCGTCGTGAAGCTGTAATGCTACAGCTCCGGGTTCCCTTACCCGCAATGGACGTGGCTGCACCCGACCCCCGATCCGAAGATCGGCGGCGGGTGACGACATCACTGGACTCCAGGACAGGTGAGTGTCCTATTATTAAAAGTCAGCAGCTACTGTATATGTAGCTGCTGACTTTAAATTTTTTCAGCTCTGGGCGGACCGCCGCTTTAAGGCAGAAGTAAACCCATAGATTTAACAGTTTCAAAAAACAGTTACATTTCCGGCACATGCCGGGAATGTAACTGTCGCATGTGCTCACTACCAAACTGTCAAACCATCCAATGGCTGGTGTCACAACTGATCGCATGTGCAGCATCATAGCAGTTGAAGATTAAACAGAGGCCAAGATGGCAGCTTCCTTGGCTGAAAACGACAGAAGGGTTTACTTCCAAATTTTTTTTTTTTTAATTCTTTTTATTAAGTTTCCAAAAACAAAAATGATAAATAAAATAAATAAAAACATAGCCAAATGGGGCATACCCCGGCTGACAAGAAAACAAACATGATAACACCCCTCCTTAGAGGCTCAAGGGAGAGCAGGCTCCTATGGCCTAACCCCCACCGAATCAAGTGTATACCATCAGGAACCAGTCAGACCTCCAAGAGTTGTGTGATCATTAGTTTAACCCAGTGCTTCTCAAATAGTGGGGCTCGTTTGACCTCAGCATCATTATCCGACTCACTCGCAAGCGGTCGGTTGCCTAGCAACCAGGCCTGTACTGGCCATCGAGATACATGTGAGAGTGAGCTCCGCCTCTCCCCCCTCCCTGACCGCTGAAGAGGAGCGGGCGCGGCCACCCCAGCGCTCCCAGAGCCTCCATTCCCCCACCCACCTCCTCTGTTCCAAGAAGACCGCGGCACGGAGGAAGAGGACAGGCGGCAGGCGAAGGCTGGAAGGAGCAGAGCAGCAGGAGAATCTCCGGACCAGGAGGAGACTCAGGGCTGCCGCTCGCTGCTGTCAGGTACGGCAACATCACATTCACATAGGTGCCGCCTGCCCGCACACAGAGCCCGGGGGGGGGGCAGTGCTATGTGGTCCCTCTCAGCCCTCTGTCTCTCAGCCCCCCCTCTGTCTCTCATCTCCCCCCCTCTGTCTCTTAGCCCCCCCTTCTGTCTCTCAGCCCCCCCTCTTCCCCCCCCTGTCTCTCAGCCCCCGTTCTTTCTTTTTTTATTCTCTTAAACGTTAATAAGGATACAGTGTTATGCAGAGGTGTACTTAACAATTTTATAGACAAATGATACTATTTACAGTCGCGCGGGGGGCGCAAAATGTTTTCTTCTTCCTGGGGGGGCATGAGAGAAAATAATTGAGAAGCACTGGTTTAACCCAAGGTTAATCATCCGCTGTAAGGTTAGATTCAATCCATATGCTCCAAATTTTGTTCAATTTCGTCGGACAACCTCTGGATAGGTACGTGGCTTTATAAAGTGGAATCATTTTGTTAATAGAGCATTTCCACATGGATAAAGTGGGAAGGTCAGCTGTCTTCCACTTGAGGACAATCATTTTCCTAGCATAAAACAGGAGGATAGTAATCAATGTCCGCATAGCCCTAGAGAAGGCCAAGGGTTCTACCAGACCAAGGATGCAAATTTTGACTGTGATGGGTATATTTATAGTCGTTACTTGGGTAATAAACAGGGTGATCTCTGTTTACTTCCAATTTAAGACGAGTGCGATTGTAATGAAATTTGAATGTGATTTCGGATGGGATTGGGCGCAGCTTCGATTTCTTTTCAGGTCAATAGAACCAGCTGGATTCGCACACATGTGAAGACAAGATGAAATTTTATTGCGGTTTCAATTGATGTCTAAGGAGATGAAAATTGCACCACAGTAACCGTGCACAAGACCCTTTTTTTTTGCCGCATCGTAAAGCATAGATGTGAATGACCGTCATTGAACACAATGTTATTTCAGATGACATGCGAAGCTAGGCTTTTTGGAACGCATCTAAATTGCATCAGATTTGCATCAGTGTGAACCGGCACTCAAGGCATGTTGTGAATGATAACTGTTAGTCTGCATTCACACCTGAGCAAAGCATTTTCGGGCATATTTGAAGCGGTTTGTCGCGCGACATTGGGCGTTTGCAAATGCCCGATGTCACGCTAATACGTGTGTTTGACGCTTTTCCATTGATTCTATGTCAATATAAAAAAGTGTCTGAAACGCCGGAATATGCCCGATTCGCATGACAAAAATACCTACGGGAGTAGTTTGAGTGTGGGGCGTTTGGTTTCAGGCGTTTTTGAGTGGAGATGTGAACCATCTCCATTCAGAATCATTGATATTTTTATCCTCCAGCGTTTTGTAGCTTCATGCTTCAGGCATATTTGAGCTACAAAACGCTCAGGTGTGAATGGAGCCTAAAGCCCCGTACACACGGTTCGACGATCGCACGTACGACCGTGTCGAATCGTATGTTGGCTGTTGTATGCAGCATTCTGACTGCACTACACGATCGTACGGCCGGGGAAAGAATGTTCAGGTGCATGTAATTAGCATCCAGCCATTCCTGACTTGGAGCATGCGTGTTTTGCACAATACAACTTTGTTGTACCAACTGCTCTGTACACACGATACAACGGTCGTATGAGCGCTTGTTGGTACGACCAAGTTTTCTAGTCTGCTCATACAACTCCCTTGTACGACCGTCGTATGTTCGACTGTTCTAATCGCGCATACGAACGATCAATATCGCATACAACGGTCGTGAGTACGACCTGTTGTATGCGATCGTCGTCCCGTGTGTACAGGCTTTAGTGTGAGTGAAATGGTAACTTCCAACTGAACTGTCAAACCTTCAAATCACAGATGCCATAACTGATCACATGTGCAGCACTATGCAAACTGCAGATCCAACAAAGACTAAGATGGAAGCGTCCTTGGCTGTAAAATATAGGAGGGTTTAGTTCCTCTTTAAGGGTTGAATCCTTTTAATATTTTCCCATGAATTATTCCATGATAATACATCTGCAGTATTTATTTTGGGCAGTGTGCAATGCGCCCAACATTTGGTTGAGAGAACATAGGGATAGCTTCTCCTCTAAATGGGACAAATGACTTCCCCTCTGTGTTTTGTGTGCCATACAATTCAGGATACGCTAAATATATGGAAAAACTAAATCACAAAATTGCAAGTACTGAGGTGCCATTGTTTTTCAAATGTGTAATAACGATTGCTAAAAACTTTTTATTACCCAACGACAGCACACATACAAAGTGCACCATAAATCATTTGAGCAATAACCAAATACAGTTGTTGAATATAATCTCCCACAGCAGCTTTACAGCTATTTTATTTTTAAATGCTTGTAACAATTGTTAGCTTGCAGACTAATCTTTCTTTTTTACATTTTGCTTTGTGTATAAAATTTTGTGATGACAAATGTTTCCTTTATGGCTTTTACAACAGAAACACAAGTTATTAGTTGCTGTCATTCAAAACAACCTTGGGCCATCCAGGTAACATAGTTAAGGTTCGAGGGTTTCACAAGTTTTTCCACTGAGTACCATATGTTTACACAATAACTACTGCATGTACTATGGTACTCGGAGGAATGTATGGTCTCTAAGAAAATGAGAACAGTAAAACAACATAATGAAATTCAAGTTCTCCACCCACATCCCCCTTCTTGACAAGCCTGTTCCCTTGTTGCAGTAATAAAATGTATAACTTAACCACTTCCTGCCCGTGCTATAGCCAAAAGACAGATACAGCATGGGCTTACTTTGCTGGGAGGGCGTACATGGACGTTCTCCTGTGATCGCTTTGCTTGTGCGCCTCCTGCGGCGCCCGCTGCATTTGCAGAGTCCTTCGGACTCAGCTGATCACAGATCGTGGCAAAGGGCCAATTATAGAAGCCCTTTACCATGTGATCAGCTGTGTCCAATGACAGCTGATCACAGATGCAAACACAAGCCGGTTATTGGCTTTTCTTTCCCCACGCTGACAGCGTGAGGAGAGAAGAAGAGAGCCGATAACCGGCTTGTGTTAAAGGGACATCGGCTCTGATTATCAGTGTCCTCATTATCAGTGCAGTCCCACTAGTGCTGCCAATCAGTGTCCATCAGTTCCTCCTCATCAGTGCCACCTATCAGTGCCACCTATCAGAGCCCATCAGTGCCACCTATCAGTGCCCACCAGTGCTGCCTCATCAGTGCCTATCAGTGCCCCCATCAGTACCACCTATAAGTGCCGCCTCATCAGTGCCCATCAGTGCAGCCTGTCAGTGCCCATCAGTACAGCCTCATCAGCACACATCAGTCAAAGAGAAAAATTACCTATTTGCAAAATGTTATAACAATCTATGAAAAATGTTTTTTTTTTCTCAAATTTTTCAGTATTTTTTCGTTTGTTTAGCCAACAAATAAAAAACCCACTGATAATTAAATACCACCAAATGAAAGCTCTATTTGTGTGAAAAAAATGGTGAAAATTTCATATGGGTACAGTGTTGCATGACGCGCAATTGTCATTCAAAATGTGCCAGCATTGAAAGCTGAAAATTGGCCTGGGCATGAAGAGGGTAAAAGTGTCCAGTAGGCAAGTGGTTAAAGAGTTAGTTGACCTTTTGTCACAAAACTGCCTATACAGGTAAGGGCAACCTTCTATAAAACAAAGTTAAATAATGCCCTTGCTATAAGTTGCAATGGCATCATCACGTTCTGCGCTATTGCTAGGACTTTGCTAAATTACTTCCAGCCAAATTAAAATCCTCTTGCATGCGCTCTTTTTCTACTGTTGCAGTAGCCTTGAGTTCAGCAATGTTGCAAAGAAGCAGATAGGGTACCACACATGTGAAAGGGTTTGAGAGCTTAATCCTAATGGCACGTCACACTGGAAATAGCTCTTGCACTTGCAGTTCTTGTGCAGGCTGCAATTCAAATGAATGGGCTGCCATGCCCACACAAATGAACCAGGCCTAAGCCAAAGCCACACAGTTTGTTTTTATCTACAGACGTCCCTTACCTGTATAGGTAGTTTTTAGGTAAAGGTGAACTTGCTCTTTAATTTGTAATGCAGAAAACACAACACAGTTCCTGACTCCCATGGCAATCGGTCACATGATCATATGCCTAGGCATTTAGTTACATGATATCATCTGAACAGGAAAAGGAAAGTCCAGCAGAGCTGCTGATCAGTCCCTAAGAACATAGACAGCCCATACATTAATTACATTTGTTATTTCAACCAGCGGGTTGAACCAAAAAAAAAAAAAAAAAAATATCTGATTCTCCCTTCCACCTATTCGATGTGCTATTCTATTCCCTGAAGTCAGAATTCAATAATCTGTGCTGCCGGCAGTAGCTGGTGGCACTGATCCATCAGGTAAAAACCTGACAGTCTCTTTGTTCAGAAGTGGATTAGTAGAAGACTTCTGTACAACCAGGATGCCCATACATGGATTGACATTCTGCTGGTGTCTGCTGATTTGGCCGAATGTCAATGGCCGCTTTTAGTCTGCTATGGAAGCCCAAAGCAAAATTTCCCACAGTAGGTAATAGGTACACTTTACAAAAGTTTTATTCATATTTTTTAAAAACAAACTGGCATGATTATCAGTATGAAGTATTATGTTTTCGATACAGGCCCTCTTTAAATTATTCTTAGACTGGATGCATTTTTGTGTCCTCCTTATCCACCCATGATAACGCTAGGAAATGAAAAGTACACTTTCCTTTTTTTTCAGCTGAACTTAGTAAATATATAATGTTTACAATGCTCTTTCTATAGAACTTTCAGTTATCTCGTTTGTATGCCAGGGAAGTGATTCATGCAAGTGAAGCATGCATGTACATAAGGATTGCCTGACTTAGATAACAAATGTCACTGTTCCTTAGTTCTATAACAAATGTAAACGAATCCTCAAAATGGGTGCCACCCAGATACTACTACTATACTGTTATTTGACTTAATTAGTTACAGGCTTTTATCCTGCTGGACTAAATTATTATTAGTCAATGCATAAGGCTTACCCATGACCACTCTAATGATGCCAAGCTGGTTGGCTTACTTAATAAAACAGTGTCAAGGACTCTATACAACTTCAGATTGCCATGGTCAGATGGATGAAAAGATGAATTTTGCACGGTTGCTACATTTTGATACAATCTATTCTGCTTTGCACTGCCTTAAAAAGGCATTCCAGCCTATATTAAAAAAATAAATAAAAATCAGCAGCTACAAATACTGTAGCTGCTGACTTTCAACATAAGGACACTTACCTGTCCAGGGAGCCTGCGATGGCGGCTTACTAAGGGAAACAGGAAGTGAAGCCTTGTGGATTCACCACCTGTTAACTACTGCGCATGCACAAGCCATGCTACGCTTTCTGAATGTCCCCACTGTCTTCTGAGACCTGTGTGTGTCTCCCAGAAGGCAGCGGGGGAGAAGGGGGAGGGGCCACAAATGACGTAGGTTGCAGCGCAGCCCTTACCAGGAAGTGAGAGCAGGTGACACACCGAAAGGTGTCAAATGTGGCACTGGGGGGGGGGGGGGGGATATCTCAATACTGTCTGTATGTATTCCATATGGTAATGGTTAGGATATGTATTGCATAGGGAACAATTATGTCCAGCATATTTATAAAGTAGAATATGACATGCAGTACGTATTCTCTACGTGTGAATCTTCCAGGTCCTTGTGTTTCACAGTGGAACTGGGCCTTAAATAAAATGCGGACAGGTAGAATTTTTATGATAGAAGAGACCCTATAGGTCTCCTCTGTCATAACTGCTTCCCTCTGCCAGTCAACGTTAATGTACACTAAGCCACGGATGCGCAGCTTGGTGTACATTTATAGTACCTCTCTGTGCCATGATGAAGTGACTACCATGAAAATACACAGGAGTTTAGGATTTTCTGGCGCACGCTAACGTATAAAAGCACTAAATTATCTCAAAGGTAAAAGTTCTTAAAGTTCACGAGTTGCATAAAATACCATAGCCCATAATACTTAATTGGTGTAAAATGATGCACCGGTGGCTGCCATCCTCCGAGTTTGGCCAGGTCTGTATGAGATAAAGAAAAGAAGGGGGCACCTAAGTGCAGTATTATAATTGAATAGTTTATTTGCAATAGAATAAAAACACTCACAGGATGTAAGATAAAAACTCGATCATCATAGATTCTCAGTATCAGCCAGTCATCTTCATCCTGCAGGCATCATTAGGGATCCAGACAGCTATGGTGTAGATGGTCATGGATGCCCTGTGGAAGGAGCTGGAGGTTCCGAGTGCATAGCTTGTTACTCTTCCGGCCTCTCTCCCAGAGACGTCACATCTGCCCCGTGCATTCCATTCTGGTTGGCGTGGACTTCCTGGTTTCACAGGGTGTCCATGCCCATCTACACCATCCCCAGATGTCTGGATCACTAGCGGTGCCTGCAGAATGGAGACGCGCTGTTGATACTGTGAATCTATAATGAGCAAGTTTTAATCTTACATCCTGTCAGGGCTGGCCCAAGACATTGTGCTGCCTGGGTCCAAGAATGAAATGCTGCCCCCCCTCCCCCACAAAAAAAAATCACGCCCACCAAAAGGCCCCCACATCCATTATTTTATATCATGATAATTAAAACTAAAATTCAATTTATCAGGAAGTCAGATTTACATGCAACAGCACCTTGTCTATATGCAATATAATATGGCATACCATTATGTTCAATTCCAAGGGGTGGGCTAGGGTAGTATATAGACAGGCTAGGGCAGTATATAGACAGGCTAGGGCAGTATATAGACAGGCTAGGGCAGTATAGGGGTGTGCTAGGGCAGTATATGGACAGGCTAAAGTAGTATAGGGGCAGGCTAGGACAGTATATAGACAGGCTAGGGCAGTATATAGACAGGCTAGGGCAGTATATAGACAGGCTAGGGCAGTATATGAACAGGCTAGGGCAGTATAGGGGTGTGCTAGGGCAGTAGTTAGGGTAGTATATAGACAGGCTAGGGTAGTATATAGACAGGCTAGGGTAGTATATAGACAGGCTAGTGTAGTATATAGACAGGCTAGGGTAGTATATGGACAGGTTAGGGTAGTATAGGGGCAGGGTAGGGTAGTATAGGGGCAGGGTAGGGTAATATATAGACAGGTTAGGGTAGTATATAGACAGGTTAGGGTAGTATGGGGTAGGCAGAGCAGTCTGAGGGCAGTTGTCATCATGACACACAAAACTGCTGGAAAAAAAAAATCTTGGTGGTCGATTTTCTGGGTAAATAGAAGAGAAGGAGAGGCGGCCGTGGTTCAATTTGCTGCCCCTCCCAAAGTGCTGCCTGGGTCCAATGGACCCACTGGGACCCATGGTAGGGCCGGCCCTGCATCCTGTGAGTGTTTTTAATCTGTTGCAAATAAACTGCTCGGTTATAATACCGCACTTAGGTGGCGCTTACCCCCTTGTTTTCATGAGCATATGCGGAGATGACATCATCACAGCCCAGCGAATCAAGAGGCCAAACAAACCGAACATCGGGAGAAGATGAAAGTGTCTGTGACCAGCAGGAGTGCTGGAGGGGGATTGCTTGCCAGGTAAGTCTCCTATAATGCGCTAATATGCTGTGCATACTAGCACACTGGCTGATAGCTCCTAGGGGCCCATAAAAAAAATGCAGGGTTTAATTCCCCTTTTAATGACAATGGTTGATTCTCCATCAGGGGATGTTTGTTGAAAGTCACCTTCATTGCTTTATATTTAGACCTTATAAATGGTAGACAATGCATCTTTTTACTAAAGCATATCTACTGCACACTTTTAAAAAATGAAAAGAATACTAACTACTGTTGACTGGGCTTGTCTTTTAATTGAAAGTTAAAAAAAAAGGTAAGGGCTGGTTTTATATTATAACTGCAAACCATTCAGTTGCCATTTTGTAAGCAGTAAATTAATTAAATGACCCTTCTTGTTCTAAGGGCAGCTAACTGCCTTCCAGTGTTATATAAATGTAATGGTTAATTAATTACACCATTATGAGGTCAGGTTCAGATCAGCATAATAGAACTTTGTTTTTCCGTCTGGTCGATTTCCTCATTTCTGACTGACCAGCGCAAGTCATTATTTTAGACATAGTATTGAAAAATACCAAATGTGATTTTACTGTGTACAGGGAAATCAATAACTCAGATAGTATGACAGTTTTACCTAAGAAGGGAGCTGAAATATTGAAAGCACTCATACATAATTCATCAGAATTAATTATTTTTTCCTGTGCTGTCTTCAAATCATCTAGGTTAACTTTAGGCTCTATGTTTGTTTAGAATATATCCAGTATATCTATGTTACTGTATGTAAATCTGCACATAGGAGCGCATCCTTTTTAAAACTGGAGGTATTTACATGAGTTTATTCCTCATTTAGGAACAGTGGCTGGAACATGCTAATCATCTATTTGTGCCTCTGGGACAACTGTGTACCCATGAACCGCTGGTTTATAGCGCAGTTACAGTTTATTAATGTACAGGTGGTCCCCGGGTTACAAACATCCAGCTTACAAACGACTTCTACCTACAAACGGAGGTAGACAACAGGAAGTGAGAGGAAATCTCCCCCTAGGAAGGGAAATTCACTCCTGTAAGAGTTATTATGGGAAAAAGGTGTCTCCACTGAAGATTTATCAAAAATCCTTGTTTCCACAACAACCCCGAAATTTTCAAAATCCAATTGTCACAGGGACAGAAAGGGAGGGGAAAGCTTCTGAACAGGGACATAGACAGCAAAAAAAATGTTAACCCTTCCCTATGCTATCCAAAAAACGTAAAAATTATTTTTTTGGCTGGAGCTACACTTAAAAAAATGTACCTGTTCCGACTTACAAACAAAATCAACTTATGAAGAAACCTACACACCCTATCTTGTTTGTAACCCGGGGACCACCTGTAGAGCCATTTATTGTAAACGGTATACACTACTTTCATACTGGTTAGCCATCATCAGTGCACTGAATATAAAACTGTTATCTAGGGGATCTGTAAACTTAGATCTGTTGGCCATAGCACCTGCTTTTGAGGGACTGTCCCTGATTTGGAACAAAGTCCCTCTGTTCCTCTTTCCTCCTCATATGTCCCTCATTTTGGTCCGATCTGTATAGTTGTATTTAAAACGCACTATTTATCTTTCAAAAAGTGTTTGCCAGTGCTAAACCTTTCATCTGATTTCTAAATTGCTGCATTTGTTAATGTCAAAAGCCAGTATAAAGGAATAGTAGTGGTTAAAAAAGCACTTGTAAGTTTAACTAATCATTTTTTTTTGTATAATTTTCCTCCTTGAATGGGAGTGGCAGAGAGTGTGTCCTATGCCTACATAATTTTGCTAAAACGTGCCCCTCATTTCCATCTCAAAAAGTTGGGAGGTATGCTGTTTGCCTGTTTGTACTGCCTGTAGGGGATCTGATGAGATGAAGATTCATCAAAATCTGGGATCCCCAAACATTGTAAACAAAGGGCCAGTTTATGGTCTTTCAGACTTTAGGGGGGCTCGATGGAGTAGAAAATGCCCTGGCATTGGTGGGAGTAAACAATGCCATAGGCTTGGTGGTCAGTGGGAGTAAAAAAAAATATATCATTGGTGTAGAATAGTGCCCCATCCTTGGTGTCAGTGGGAGAATTAGTTCTCCATCTCTGGTGTCAGTGAAAGGAATAGCACCCCAAGGGCCAGATAAAGGGCCAGATCCGGCCCACGGGCTGCAGTTTGGAAACCCCTGATCTAATTTAATGAAATTTAAATGATTGGAAAACTATTAAAGTAGGTATGACCTGGCCTAAAACCTTTCTGGTTTGAAAAGTTTTTATAGTATTTATTACAGAGACCAAGCAAAAAGACACATCTGTAAACAGTTTGTAGCCCTCACTCCCATAGGAGCAGCTGGATTTGTTGGGCCTTTTCCCCACACAGCCAGGCAACAGGAATGTTCACACTTTCTTCACAGACTCAATAAGTCTAGGGGTTTTGTTTTTTTTTTGTTTATTTAAGGTATAACTTGGATAGGGAATAGGGATACATGGGACGCCCAAACTGTAGATCTTGTATAAACTCTTGAGGACTTGCTAATAATGTCTCTGGCTAAAAAGGAATGAGTTCAACTGTGCTGTTCACCCATGGGAGTGATGGTACAGCTACGATAACAACAAGATAAAGGTTCTAAACAGAAGGTACAGTTGCTGCTTCTTGCAGGAATGCGAAAAAACCTGGCTAATGCTGTCTCAAGCTAGAGATATGGGGTTGCTTCTGGGTGCTTTGTGCTGACTCTAAGCTGTCCCTTGGTCCTGGACATGTAAAGTATTGTAGCCTTACTGTCCTGTCTGTACAGGCTTGGGGTAAAGTGATATGGAAGTTATTCAATTAGCCACTTTAAATGGTTCTTGGAATCCAAGAGGCTATTGTATAAGTGTTCTGCTATACAGACCAGGTCTTGCTCTCAGGAGGACTTCAGCTAAAGCTGGCCATCGATGGTTCGAATCTTGGCCAGTTCAGCCGAACTGGCTGAGATTCAAACCTTGTATAGTCAGGCTGAATGTACCCAAGTTGATCAATCGTACAACCAGCCTGCCGGATTTTACATGTGATTATCGCTATAACCCCCCCTCGCTGGGAGAACACAATGGCTCAGCGGGCGGGATTCCCCTGTTAACACTGTCCTGTGGTTGCAGGAAAGAAAATTCACTCCACCCATGGCCAGCCTAAGCCTAGCTGAGGCTGGTAAAGGGTTTGAGGCTTCCAGCTGCTCCTTTTTGCCTTCCTTCTTCCCAGGTGCAGAGCCTCCCAGCACAAGGGTCTCCTCCAGGTGACTCTGCTCCCCAACTGCCAGGCTTCTGACTATTTATGGGACTGTTCCCCCACCTATTGATCCTTGCCTCATCAGGCATTGGTGGGAACTCCACTGCAGCCTCTGTTCCTCCACCCTCTAAGTTCTACTACTAGGAGGGTGCTACAAGATGTACATGCAAATTTGTAACAAAGACGATCATAAAGACAAGATCCACTAAAATCCAAGATGGAATATGTATAATTTTAGACTATACATCAACATACAGGTCCATGTGCATTCAGACAAAATAAAGGCTAATTTGCGTTCAATCCTATGAACTAGATAAGTACCATGTGTATAGACTTATATGGCTGTAGAACAGGAAATGAATATAGATGCAAGATGGGCCTTAGGATGCTTATAGCATGTATAGTTTCTTTGTTTAAAATTCCAATAAGAATTTAGTGCAGCACATTCATGTCGTATAGTTTATAGTACTTGGTATCAAGGTACATTGCCAGCTGCTTTTCTAATTACTTTTATACCTGAGCGCAGATTTTGGAATAATTTTTTTGACATTCTGGATAGAGTTGAGCGAACACCTGGAAGTTCGGGTTCTGCTGGTCCGTCCGAACTTCGTGACAAAGTCCGGGTCCGGGTCCGGACGGAACCCGAACGATCGCACGGACATAGGTCTTACAGTTTTTTTAATAAGGTTTTAGACGCGAGTCCATATTTTCATTAATCTTTTCGTCGACCGTTACATGGAACTATGGTTCATGATATTTGATATGCTGTACTTACACGACGTGATTTAAGAATAACCTTAAAATTTGTTTCTTTGATATGTACGATATTCGTAGGATTCCGGGTAGAACGTAGATATAAGTAAAGGACAAGATGTCGGTATATTCAGATATGTGTACCATGAATAGATCAAGTATCCTAACTTGCGTTTAATCGGAAATAAAACAGACTTACGTGTACCTGGACATACAACTACATATCAGATTTTAATATGTATAAGGTAGAACCTAA
>BLSH010370704.1:55192-76472 GCA_018402905.1 Glandirana rugosa | reverse complement strand
CCCACGCCGGGTCAGCCCCCCGGCAGGTACCTCGCCGCGCGGGGCGACCGCCGCCCGCTCACTCCCACGCCGCCCAGGCGGGGGAGGCGACATGGACACCCCTCGACCCCGCCTGGCAGAGCTGCGCCTCTGACGGGGATTCCTCCCGGGGGACCGGGCCGCAGCAGGCTGCGCTGGCTGACCTGATCCGCCCGGAGGGTCCGCATCCGGGCTCCCAAGGCGGCGCCCAGCTCCCGGGGAAGCGGCCGGGCTGTACCGCTCAGGCAGCTGTGACCGCCTAGCGCGCACCGGTGGCCGCTCCCCGACTCCATCCGGATCCACTCCGATCGCTGCCATGCTGTCTTGCAGCCAGCTAGCGCCGCGCTGTGAAGCGGCCGCATGGAGCTGCCGCAGTAAGGCCTCAATGTCCGCCATGTCGGTCACAGAGCTACACTGCAGGTCCTCACTAATTCTTTTTGCTCCCGCTCTGCTGAGGCCTAGCCACTGCCCCTGCCTTATAAATCCTGCCACTCCCACTGTCTTAATTAACGCCCCTTGTCTAGCTGACACTCACTGTCTCCGCCCAGGGACCCTGTCATTAAAGCCCTGCGCTCATTTATTTTGTTCTTTTGCTTCGGGCTTCTCTTTTGTTTCCTTTGTGCCCTGTTCAGCTGTGCAGCTCAATGGACATGGTGTGAACAAGCCCTGAATGAGGGGACTGAGCATGAGAAATTACTTGGCACATTTCATCCAGTCATAAAAAAAGTGCCAGGGTGCAGAAGAAGCTGCCAACAAAGACAGACCTGGGGCAAGCAAGAAAATCCTTAAAATATTGTTTTCATGTCTGAGTCCACCTATGTAGACCTTAATTTGGTCAGTTTTTTTGAAGAGATGCCAGACAATTCCACATTGACATCTCAACCTATAGCATTCAAATCAAACCTAATACTCATCCTCCTATTCTTCCTCCTATTCCTTGCCATCTCAACCTTCACAACCGCCTGCTCCTCTTCCTTCCAGTACTACCCCTTCTGGGAACATAACCTCAGCCTACAATGAGTGGCTGGTTGAAAACTACTTTGGTGATCAACATCTAACCTGCCAGAATTTTCAGTTTTATTGAGGCTGGATATTTCCTGTTAAGTTTGCACATGCAAAATTGTTTGGGGTTAACTTTAGAACCATGCTTTACCCATTTTTGCTACAAATGATGACTTTTGTAAAGTTTTTTCAAGAATATAAGTTTAAATTGGAACATTCACTATTAAGCGCTCAATAGGTAAGCAAACAGTGTTATAGGCAAATAGCTCATGTGCACATGGAACAAGAACAATTGGTTTCAACAGATAAAACAACCATACCAGTACTTACCTCAAAGTTATCACTAGTTTTTCACAGACTTACATAAAATAGGTATTCTGATGCTCCAGGTGGGCTGCCATAAGGAAAAGAAGCTCATTAAAACTGGGGAAAAATATATATAGAGGTAAGTCTTGTGCAATGCAGATGCAAGGGTCAAAATGCAAAATAGTAGACAACCCATCATTGGCTGATGACGCAAAGCTAGAAAAAAAATTAAATGTAACATTAGAATAATGTTATTTCAACTGTCAATCAAGTCTTTTGTTAAAACAAAATATGGCAAAAAGCAAGAGATCCCACTGGAGTCTACTTTCCAAAAAAGGGGTGTTTGGGGAGTGTTCATACTCTCCTGACATTTTTATTTGCCATGATTTATAACAGAAAGTTTTTTTTTTTTGTTTTTAATCTAGGGCCTTTTCCCCTTTATTGAGTTAAAAAAGATTACATGCCACAAAAATAAGTCTCAAAATGATGAATGATATAAAATTAATTTTGTATGAGAGAGTTATTGACTGTCAAGCTGTCACAGCGCTGAAAAATGGGCAGCTTTGGAAGTGAGTCTCCTAACTGATTCCACAGCACCCATTCCTCCCACAGCGATACCCAGCCTCATGCAGAACCTTCCACTATTTGTTTTGCATTACCATGCTGTTATTGTGTGAGCGTAAAGTTTATTTTTTACTGCTGGGCTCATGGAAGGTTTTGTGACTTAACCGGGTTGTGGTATCGAAAAGGTTGAGAGCCACTAGAGGTTCATTAATAAGCTTGGTGCATCTTTTTAAGGTGGTAGTAAAGTCAGAATTGTTCAAATCTGCTGACAGGCAGGCTTTGTATAACAGAAGAGACCCTAGAGGTCTCTTCTGTCATACATGTTCCCCCTGCCTGTCAGCGGGTAATGTGACCTGAGCTGCACATGCGCAGCTCAGGCCACATTTACGGCCCACTCTGTGTGGCGTAGCAATGCGACTCCCATGTGCATGTACTGGAGTGACGTCACATTGGCCCAGCCAATCAAGCGGTGGAAGATGTGAAACCTGGAATGAAGACTGGGTAAAGATGGACTGGGAAGAGTCCTGACAGCGCATCGCTGGAGGGCTCCTTTTGTGGGTAAGTCTGTCATGATGTACTGCACTAGTATGCTGTGCATACTAGTACATTATGGCTTAAACCTGCAGGGAGGCACATTATTTTATATTGTTAAAGAGAATTTACTACCGCTTTAAGTGTCCATGAATTAACACAGCCCAGGTGGATTTATGATAGCAATGGAAATCAGCCCCAGTAAGCCTAGGACAGAGAGAGAGTCCCCACTTTGTGTCAATATATCTAGAAACAATGACTAGAAGAGCAGGGCAAACTGTAGCCCTTCTCTGTTAGCAGTTTGGCATGCAGACCAAGATCAGGTAAACTGAAAGAAACCATTTTACAAAACAGACAAACTATGCAGGGACCTCAACAATGAGGACCCTTCTGATTGTACTGACAGGCAGGACAGCAGTCTGGGGACAAGTTATAGACAGTAACATAATGATGACGGCTGTGTGCCACCCCTGCCACCCTAGACAATGGCTTAGGTTGACCATGCATAAATTCAGCTTTGATGACTTTGAGATCCTTTCTAAGGAACCTGCTTGAAATGCTACTGGTAGAAATGTGTGACTCAGCACAGAAATATGGATAACAGTTACTATAAGCTTTTATGCTAATATACAGCCCTAGTGATTTGAAGAAATCATCTCAAGAAACAACAGTTATTTTACACTTCATTCAGTAAATACTCTGTGATGAGTGCTCAAGTCTCTGCATTGTTTGGTTCTCTAGCATGAAAACCGTAAGGAGAGCACTTCTGTTCCGTAATGTAATGTTTAAATCACTCCGGCACCTGTTTAATATGTTCCTAAAAGCCATCATACACATTCTGGAAAATAGAATTGAAGGAAACATCTTCCATAGCAATATAATTTAATGTAAACTTGCGGCTGTTTTCTATTGATCTGTGGTAGTACCTCATGAGATGCGGTTTATTTATAGCATTCAGGGCACGTTCATGTAGAGATCTATACTGGATGAATCATTTTGGTAGTGTTCCTAAAGCTAAAAGGGAATCGGTAATCTTTCTAAAGATTTCAATATCCATGTGAATGTAAAGAATCAATATTATTTATTAATATCTGTTAATTATGGCTTCAAACTGTTCATCAAATTGAAACATGTCACCTTGTCTATCTCTTTTTCCCCCAGATGCTTTCTGGTGATGGTCTGGTGTAGTGGCATTTATGAGGCTAGATTCAGACATTGTGCGCTGCGTTTAGCATGGACTGATGTGCATTAAACACCTTGATTAATGTGCAATGCCTACATTTTTAATGCATTGTGTTGCTGTGCATATTAATTTATTTATTATTGCAGCAGGAGCTGAAATACTTTATTTTGTATTTTCCTAATTTGGTTTACAGCATGTTGTCACGTTGCAACACATTTCAGTGCATTGCTTCACGTTTAAATTCAGCATGTACTATTTTCATCCAGTGCATACTATCGCATTGTATTGTTGCTAAATTGGACCATTGAAAACTCTTTTTACTTGCTACTGCATTGCATCTTCAATGAGCAAAGCTGCCCTGTGCAGCCCAATGCACATGGTGTGAATACCACTGTATGATCCAGATCATCTTTCTTTGCAAACATTCTGCAAGTCGGCTGCAAGTTCTGGTTCAGTTATGTTGCGCAATAGTCATCCCACCACAGGGGTCACCGTGGCTGAATTTTCATGCTGTAGACTTGCAGAGCTCTTGCTGTAGACTCACCACTGCAACTTTGCTCTTGCTATAGACTTGCCACGCAAATTTGCTACAAATTGAAAAAGTGTCAGCTAGAACTTGTGCTGCAAGTGCTCTGCAAGTGTACAACTTGCCAGTGAAAATGTGCGGCAAGTTAATAGTCTTATAATTTAACACTGCCACAAATGTGTGGCAAGTTATCCTTCCTATCTGGGATGGTTATAATATAGCTATATATTAGGTTAAATTGTAATATAGCTAAATGTTATAAAAGTTCTTTTTTTTTTTAAAGGTTTGGATAGACAGGTGCTAAGCTTGGGTTTGTTTTCCATGTAGAGGCGTAGAGCTGTAGAGTACATGCATACTGTATGTCAATTCAAGTAAAACTGTAATTAAAGCAATATTGGGGTTGCCTTTCTGAAAATAATTGTCTGGCTGTCATGCTGACCCACTGACTCCAATACTATATGGGTCACTGACTTGGAACAAGTATGCAGATCAGCATAGCCTGATAAAAATAAAAATCATCAGATATACTGTACTATCTTCCTACTTGTTCATGGTCAGTGATTCAAAATATTAAAGCCAAAAGGTTAGTATGGCGGTTAGCAAGCAGTATTTTCAAGAGAGGTCAACATTGTCAGCTCAGCTTTACAATGAAGTATGTGGATATACTGTAGTTAAAGGAAGAGAGATGTGAGCATTGTATGGTTCAATAACAATAGCAATAACTAGGGCTGTCATACTGATCTCAGCCGCACTAACTAGTGAGTCACTGATGTGGGAAAACTATGCAGGGCGAACTTCAGACTTCACTTACTCCATGCTTGTTCCAGGAAAATCACTCATTTAGCAGTAAAGGGTAAGAATGGCAGCTCAGGAACCTGCACCATTTAAACAAATAGCAATGGCAGTTCCAGGGGAAGACTGGGTTGGGAGATTTTAGCCTCCCTCAGGCTAGTACAAATAAGATATGCTGGATTGCTAGCCCTGAGTAGAGGTGTTTCACCATTCAGACATCAAACTGTGACCTGCAAATGACACATGCTAAGCTTTTTATAGCTGTTTGTTCCCTGCTCAGACCTGCAATCTGGCGAAGGGAAGTCTTCCAGCACCTACTGCTTTTTTCTCCCTAAGGCTCCATTTACACTGAGGCTGTTAAACGGACGTTCAGGGGCATTTGGAAGTATTTTCCAGCTGCCCCTGAACTCATTTAATGGTGTCTTATGTGTACATTTACACAGCATAGTCATTTTGAGGCAGTCATGTTTAAAGGCTTTTTTTTTAAAAATGGGTTCAGGCGTCGAGTTTAATGTCGTTTGAAACGCTGAACGCTGCTAAATGCTGCTAAATGCCGGTAGCCACGTTTAGGAGCATTTGTGTCTAAAATCGTTTTTAAAGGGGAATATATTTTTTTGGATGGATGAAGAGAGAGAGAGAAAGGGATGTAAAGAGAGGGCAAGGTATGGAGAGAGAGAGAGGGATGGAGAAAGATGTTGGTGGAGAGAGATCAATATATATACATACCTGAGAGTGATCAAAAGACGTTCCTCTGGTTGCACACTCTTCCTCATGTTTGTGTCCATGTGAGCAAGATGCAGCCGAATCTTTCTAGGAGAAGGTCAAAGGTGGTAATAGACATGCATTTGAAATTGAAAAATTTCTTCGGGTAATTCCACAGCTGGACATAAATATTAGAAAAGTAGCCAGTTGACATGCGTTGGTCCATCAACGGATGAGTCCAGTAGCAATGAACTCTGGTCCTCACACGCGATTTTCTCCGTGATTCAACCCTCCGCAGCAGCAACAAGAGGTGCATTTCCTGACACATGCTCATCATGGGATTCATATTGGCAACACAAGAAATAACAGCACTCTCTCGAAGTACACTGCTCTCTCTACTGCTGCAGCTACTGACTACTCTCACAGAATGGCTTAAATAGTTAACAAATACTTATTTTGGATTTGGGAAGGTCTCCTGAGGTTATCTTCAAAAACGTTTCTGAATGCAAATGCCGCATGTAAACGCATCTAACTGGGCGTTTTTAAACGTCGTTTTGAAGCTGTCCATTTATGTCGTTCAGGGGAGGTTGTGTAACGTGCCGTATAAATGAAACCTGAGGCCTCATGTACACTGCTGCTGGTAAACGGATGTTTGGGAGCAGTTGGGCGTTTTTTTTCAGCTGCCCCTGAACTCTCCTCTATGTTATCTTATCAGTACATGTACACAGGGTCGTTTATAGTTTCTAGGCAGTTGAGTTTAGAAGCTTTTTTTGGAAACCAAAAAAAGCGTTCGGACGGAAGTTCCGAGGCAAATGCCTGTAACAGCTTGTAAACACTGCTAAACGAGGTAACTCACATTTAGCAGCGTTTCGTTTACAAGCGTTTTCATTTAAGAAAAAAAAACAAAACAAAAAAAATGCTTGCATGTTAAATTCGGCTAAAGGGCCGTTTTTATGCGTTGGCTTCTAGCTGTCAAAAAATCGTTCAGGAGAGGTTAAAAAAGCGTCCTGTGTACATTAAGCCTAAGTTGTCATGTGATAAGCAGATGAAAGTAGCAATGGAAATTAATTCTGGAAGATGTGAAAGTGTGTCACAAAAAACACGTTCTTTAGGAGCACCCACCTTTCACCATACAGACCAATCAATGAGGCACCTTGCACACTTTGCATGGTACATTTCTCACAGAAATCTGTCCCTACCAAGAAAAGGCTAGTTGGTTGTGCTCAGGGCTTTTTTTTTCTCAATGAACGGGTGCAGGTACACCCCCCTTCCAAGTCACCCCTTATCTACACCCCCTACCGACCTCGGAGCACCGACCCTTAGTTGCACCCACTACTCACCTCCCAGTACCACCCTTTTTAGAGAATACAGAACCAAGCATCATATTGTGGTGCTAAGTAATTTGTTATTGATAACAAGAAACACAGTATAATAGATCCCCTGCAGCCAGGAACAGTAGACCCACCCAGTAACAATAGATCCCCCAACAACAATAGACCCTCAAAACAAAATACCTCTGCAAGCAACAATAGATCTCCCAGCAGCCAGCATCAATAGACCTCTCCCTCAACAGTAGATCTCTCTAAGCAACAATAGACCTAACCAGCAACAATATACCTCTCCAGAAACAATATTTTTCCCAACAGCCAACATCAATAGACACTCCAACTCCCCTTGCCATTACATACATTCAGTGCTGGAGGTGCTGGAACTGAGTTCCCCCACTTTCCTGCTGAAAAAAAAGCCCTGGTTGTTCTTGGCTCTGTGCCCCCCAGCCCAAAGCACCTTGCCCCCATGTTGATGAGGACAAGGGCCTCTTCCCGACAACTCTGGCTGCTGTTTGTCGGGCCTGCGGGCGGGGGGCTTATCGAAATCTGGAACCCAGATCCTGCCCCCCCCTATGTGAATGGGTATCGGGTATATCGTACCCCTACACATTCGCCAAAAAATCAGTGAAATGTAAAAAAAATAAGAGCCATTTTTTGAAAATTCCTTTATTAATAGCTCTAGAGCTCTCTTCTCCCGGTGCCATCCATTGCACCGCCATCTATTCCTGCTGCCCTCTCTTCCCGTCGCCGTCTCCTCTAGGTGCCTCTCTTCCCAACATCACAGGGGACGGGCTTTCCGGGTGACGTCATCGGATAGCCACGCCCCATGCCTATTTAACAGCTGCCAAACAGCAGACGACTAAACAATGGTGAAAGCAGCCACTGAAGAGAGACGGTGAAAGGCAGTACAGAGAGACGGTGGCGGGAGAAGATGGCGGCGGGAAGAGAGGTACTGGGAGAGATGGCGGTGGGAAGAGAGATTCCGGGAGAGACGGCGGAGGGAGAAGATGGGGGCGGGAAGAGACGGCGGTGGAGAGGACGGCACCAGGAGAAGAGAGCTCTAGAGCAAGTAATAAAGGAATTATCAAACACTGGCTCTTTTTTTTTTTTTTTACATTTCATTGCCTTTTTGGTGAATGGATAGGTGGTACGATGCCCCTTCACATGGGGGGGCCTGGGATCTGGGTTCCAGATTCCGATAAGCCCCCAGCCCGCAGACCCGGACAACTACCAGCAAGGGTTGTCGGGAAGAGGCCCTTATCCTCATCAACATGGGGGCAAGGTGCTTTGGGGTGGGAGGCGCAGAACCCCCCTGCCTCCCTGCCCCAAACCACCCACCCCCCTATGTTGAGGGCATGTGGTCTGGTATGGTTCAGAGGGGGGGCACTCGCTCACCCCCTCCCTTGTGACTGTTGTTAAGGATGCGGCAGCCGGTCCTCTCCTTAGCAACCAGCTATATTCAGTGTTTAATGAGGAAAAAAAAAAAGGGTTGTCAACGGATCGGATGTAAGTGGACCGTCTGCTGGCATCCTTTTTTTGGTCCGTTCTGTTGTTTTTTATGGAACAAAAATAGGGTTTTCATCCGTGTAAAAAAAAAATGGAGCTTAGCAGAGATGGATGTCAGCGAATGATCATACACTAATGTCTGCTATGCCACAGAGATACATGTATGTCCGTTTTTCATCCATCAGCAGATGGAGGCAAAAACGGACATATGGAATGCCCATGTGAAAGGACTCTTATGGTATACTTTAATGCATTTCCCTGTCTTACATACTGTGCTTACATGTATGTACTTTTTTTATGTTCAAAGAAATATAGATAAAGCAATATTATAATGTTATATACTGCAATTTTATCAATATGAACTTCCTAACTTGAAGTGTCTCCTACCTTCTTTATGTTCCAGTCCTCTCTCTGTATGTAAACATGTTTAACATGCAGTGTTAATGCATCATCATGTTTCAGAAGCCATGCAAAAAGCTGTGAAGGGTTGGTAAGGCAAAAAATAAATGAAGCTTATATATATATAGACTAGAACAGGAAGCTGTCAGAAAGAGGAACTCCCTTTGCTGGAATGAAAATAATAATAAACCGAAAGCAAACACACAATTTTAGGCAGAAAATAGGCTCCCGGCTTAGCCTATGATAGACACAAGCTTTTTATTTTAGGCTTTCCTTCGTTATCATCACCTGACTTGAAATATGACCGGAGTCTGCTGGGTTGAATGTGGAGGCTTTTCTGTGGCTCTTTCATGCCTTTTTTGTGTATTTATTATTCAGTTCAATGGGCCTGTTCAGCATCCATGAACACAGAAATATGCAACAAATCCTAATTTATAAAAACAGTCTAAACTTTCTCTTCTAAGTGCGTATTCATGCTCTGAAATGCATACATTTCATTGCAGGAAGACAGACAAGTGTGCCTGGACCTTTACTATGCAATTTGATTCTCTAAGGATAATAAAGTACAGCACATGCACTAATATTATATAAAATATTGAAAACATGCTAGTTGTTCTGAGTACAAGCATATCGAATATATATGCTTAAATAGACTGTTACCAAACCATTAAAGGTAAAAGTACAGAAAAGTTGTTTTAAAAAATATTTTAAATGCTTACTTACAGTGTTCCTTCCATGAATTATTTTTTTTTCACTAGCAATGTACCTTTGAACTTTTTAGAAAGTTAGATCAAGGGTGCCAAACCAGTGACCCGAGGGCCACATGTGGCACGCAGAGCCTTCTGATCTGGGATGGTGGGTTGGCAAGCCCAGATGAGAGCCTCAATGTTGTGAATGAAGCCGGCGGTAGAGGAAGCAAGCGACTGCAAAGTAGAGCCACATAAGCCTGTACAGCACCAACTTCCGTCACAGGCGGAGTGATACCAAATGCACTCTGTCTGGGACAGCAAAAGCCAGCAATACCTGAATGGAAGACTGTTATTAAAGGTTTATTACTAAAATCATAGTGTAAATTTGGACATATCTGTTCTGCAGTGGATACTCTGTGTTGCTTTCAAACTGATCCACAGGTGTGGTGCAGTGTACCTGGCAGTTACCTGCACTGAGCCATAGACTTCTGTTATTACCTGCTGATTTGGAGTGCTTTCAGAAAGTGCACCATACCTGCAGGATATAATAGAAATCTATGGCAAAGAGCAGCTAACCTGCAGAAAAGCCACAGGTGCACTATGCTGCACCCACGGTGTGGGTAAACCACAGGGCATCAGAGTGAAAGCAGCCTTAGGCCCCTTTTACATGATCGGCCCGACATAATCAAACACTCCATTCACCTCTATGGAGCGGCAAATGTAAACAGACTTGTGTCCGTTTACACACGCCTGCCTCCAATGCGATCAGCTAAAAAAAAAAAAAGAAGCGGATCGGACCCGGACCAGAGGGCCCATAGAGTAGAGTGGGCTGTGTCTGTGTCCGCTCTGCATAGGCAGAATGGACACGGACCTGTCATCTGCCCGCTCCACTCATTGTGGCTCGCTACTGGTTACCAAGTCGCCTAAGTGGCCCTTGCTCTTCAAAAGGTTGGGCATCCCTGCCATAGATGATACAATTTTCTTTCCTGCAACCACAGGTTGCAGGAAAGAAAATCGCTTGATTCCTCAATGTACACAATTGATGGGGGGGATACAGGTGGAGGGGGTCGAGGGGCCGTCCTTCCTGGGAGAACACAGTGATTATTGCCAGTGGCTAAAGCCGCTAGCAATAATCGCATCCTAAAAATCCGACATGCTGTTTGTACCCAAGTCA
Source organism: Glandirana rugosa (assembly GCA_018402905.1). Classification (NCBI taxonomy): domain Eukaryota; kingdom Metazoa; phylum Chordata; class Amphibia; order Anura; family Ranidae; genus Glandirana; species Glandirana rugosa. Next base: position 65,752 of record BLSH010370704.1, on the reverse strand, counting down.
ATAGATGTATAGACTTGGGTAGAATCAGCCTACCCATACATGGTCTGAATCTGGGACAGTCCCCGCAGAACCATATGCAAACCGTCTATGACCGGGTTTAAAGTACTCCAGAAAGTGTTGATTCCCTAGCACATCCCTTCCCTTTTGCCATGTCACAGCTTTCTCCTCTTATGGGAGTATCTAATTACTCTCTGTGCTGGCCCAGCTTCTCTACCCCTCCCCTCACCTCCCAAAATAACCTTTTATGTAGTTGCTGGAGGAGGAGTGAAAGGGATTACTGTAGAGTGTTACTTGAGTGATGGAGTCTGCTGGGGCTGCTGACATTACAACTAGAGTTGAGCGAACCCGAACTGTAAAGTTCGGGTCCGTACCGAACTTTGGGGTGTCCGTGACCCGGACCCAAACCCGGACATTTGAAAAAAAGTTAGGGTTCGGGGTTCGGGTATTTGATCACGCATGTTGAATAGCTGCAGGGCAGCCAATCAACAAGCGTTTCACTGGTTTGCCCTTAGAAGCCATCACAGCCATGCCTACTAATGGCATGGCTGTGATTGGCCAGTGCATCATGTGACCCAGCCTCTTTATAAGCTGGAGTCACTTAGTGTTGCATGTCACATGCTCTCTGGCTAGTGTAGGAAGAGGATGCTGCCGGCACTGTGAGGGACAGATTGCAGATATAATAACATCTCATCCTGCATTACAGAATGATCTGACTGGACTAGGTAGAGTCTACTGCTTAGAGGGACAGATTATTGTTCTAAAATCATCTTCTAGTTCTATAGGGTCAGGTTCCTGATGTTGCTGTAAGGGACAGATTATTGTTCTAAAATCATCGCCTACTCCTATAGGGTCAGGTTGCTGCTGTTGCTGTAAGGGACAGATTATTGTTCTAAAATCATTTTACTTTTGCAGCCCTCTAGCACTTTCCAGGACTTTTTTACAGTCATTTTTGTGCCTGAAAAGTTCGGGTCCCCATTGACTTCAATGGGGTTCGGGGTAAAGTTCGGGCCAAGTTCGGTACCGAACCCGAACCTTTTCGCAAAGTTCGGCCGAACCCACTGAACCCGAACATCCAGGTGTTCGCTCAACTCTACAATGAAGATGGAAGCGGCCAGCATCAGCATCTTTGAATGTTTAGATGATGCAGACCCCCCTACTTTTACCCTCCTTCATTGAGAAACATTCTTTTTTTGATTCCACTGCTTGTAAGTTAACACAATCTGTGAATAGGGGAGAGTCTGATCAGCCACAGGATTCTTAAGCAGTGCAATCAATGAAACACCTTTTCTCAATGGAGGAGAGTGGAAGGGGCATATCCCCGTCGGATCACCTGTTCTGAAAGAAGAAAGGAAGCTGTTAACCCTTGCAGCACTGAAAGTTCAGAGTAAGGAAGAGGACAGGTATCCCTGCAGTGAAGATTTCTCCAGAATCCAGCTGCCTGCACAACGTGGGACATACTTTATTGCAGGTAAGCAATGGTCTAAAGCTGTAGGGAGTTTTTAAAAAAAAAAAAACACATGTAGCGCCCCCATAGTGAATAGGTGTTTAGGTGATATATTTTTGCTATTAGAGGCAAATTTAGTCAGGCCTGAATGTTTTGATTTGGGCAGGGGAGTGGCCCAGGAAGAGCTGGAGACTGCAGGAAGGAACACCCCATGGTTACTCCTCCTCTTTGGGTCCAGAAGGTTCTGTAAAAGGGTATGGAAGTGGAGGCGGGACTTTCTGAGGTATATTAAGGAGCCCTGACCAATCCCCAACCTGGATTGGCAGGGGGCAGGTCTCCTTAAATACTGTGGTTTGCCCAGCTGGGGGAGGAGAGTTTTGGGTGGAAGAGTGGAGGTGTAGCAGAGGTTGCAGAGGCCTCACGTGGAAGCCCCTAGTCTGGGGGGGGGGGGTGACCTTGAGGCCTGGGAGCTCGGATTCAGCCAGGAGGAGAGAAAGAGAGATCCTGAGCGGCACAAGGGAGCAGGAGAGCAACAGAGAGGCTACAGGAAAGACTCTTTAAAGGATCCACGGGTGTTGGTAAGTGACATACCCTGGGAGCTGGAGAAGAGGACTGGAGCAGACGGGGAGGATACAGTGGACAGTCTGTGTAGGTCAGAGGAGCCAGTCAGGGGACCGGTGTCACTGGGCAGTGAAGTAGGCCAGAGCAGCCAGGAGGGATGAGGTGGCCTGGAAGAGCATGGGCTGGAAGCAGTAGTCAATCAAACCCTGCTAGCACATTTGTACTACACTTCGAGGGCCCATGGCCCTTGCCTGTAATGGGTGGTCCGGAGGCCGTGCCAGCAAAAACACAGGCCTCACCATGTGCTAGCTAGAGCGGAGGAAGATGTAAATTGAGGTCTGATAAATATCTCTTCAGGCCTCACTGTGAAGAAGCAAGTGTTGTGCAGGAGAGAAGTGAAGGAGTGTAACGGTCAGCAAGTGTCAGTGCTGGCGGAAGAAGGAGTGTATATATGGTGTATATAGTACGGTCCTATTTCTTGATCTACTGGGCATCTCACAGTCATCCCTACCTCATCCAAGATTATTCCCTCAATAAAACAACAAAAACAAAGTATCGGCCTGTTTAGTGACTTTGGATGAAAGGAAAAATGTGTGATTGAGGGCAGAGTGACTGGTGAACCACATCTACCACCCACCCCTAAGGGGGCCATTGGCTACACACAGTTATACACTCATTTTCTATACAGATGTACATTTTTGGATTATTTTAACCATTTTTAAGTTTACTGCTACATTTTTCAGATTTATGTAGGGACTGCTGCTGTTCATACAGTCCCAGACAAGCAAGCTTTGCCTGTAAGGATAAACCAACATTTGGTTGCGATGGGAGGGTTTGGGATACTGCTGCAGGTATACTTGCAGCCACATTTTTTCTATATACTTGTAGATGACAAATTCTTTTCAGTGATTTCCTAACACAAGAAAGGAATTGTAGCATATCACCTGTCCTAAGAGCATGCATGATTATTTGACAGGCAAGCACTCTTTGCATGTCTCTTTTCACAGCACTTGAACAGTAACTCCAGAGTTGAGAGTATCAACCTTAATTTGTTATGCCCTATAGACTGCTAGATTGTTGTTCAGTGCTGATGAAGTCACAAAATTGGAAGCCCTGGTAGCTTTGCATATGTTTGCATTTCCATTAACTTTTGAGATCACTCCTTGTATAATATTTCTGTAAGCATATATCACTTGAGTTGCAAATTGGAAGTAAAACACTGATTGTTTTTCTTTACTACTGCCTCCATTCATGATTAATAGTGTAAGGGCACAAAAACTATTTTATTGATTACATTGATTTTTTCCACCTTTGCTCAGTATTTACATGAATTACCTGTCAGTTTGCCTTGTCTAAATGAGCATTCTTTCCTGCCACTTAATTATCCTGTGATGTATTATTTCCCTTTAGTTCCATTTGTGCTCCGTGCTTTCAGTCTTTGTTAAGATACATTATTTATGATGTAGAAAATATTTATATTGATTACCTATGCTGTAGCTGAATTCCAAACCCAGTGCACTTGAGAATTAAAGGTCAGACTAAGGTGAGATCATTTACGAGTTCTCCTTGGGAATGAATGAAGGTTATGTATATGTAGAAGTAAAATAATTGCATTCACATTATTTTTTTTCTTCTCTTTTTTCTGTTTCTATTCATAATCTTTATTTTACCATCTGTTAAAATTGGTTGAATTATTATGTTTACACAGGAAGAAGTTTTTCTAAATCTTTTATTTTAGCATTATCTAATTGTTTTTGTTTCATGCAACAAGTACATAACAACTTCATTATGAACATTGAATTGCTATCCGTTCCCATTAGGCAGATTCACCACTTTGTCCCTATGAGGAGTCACTTGTCACAAGGACAGAAAATCAGGGAAAATGGTGAATTTTACAGTTTTCCCTAGATCAAGAGGCAACAGGACATCTTCCACCTGTTATAGAGACAATTATCTAACCCTCGCTTTGGGAGATTTCCTTTAACTTCCTGAATCTTTTTGACAGGATGTGAAAGGAAATTTCCCTAATGAAACTCAATGAAGCAAAATGTCATTTTCTACTCTATCCCAAACTAAAATAAATGTTTTGGTTACACATCCATTTTTAGTGGCCAGGTCCTTAAAGCAGACAATTTTAGGCAACTGCAGGATACCTCCACAGAAACCCAGGATTCCAAAACCCAAGGTACCCTCATATGCAAATAGCAACCAGAGTTGGCATGGTTGCACCCTGGATCACCTACCCCCATTCCCCCATGCCTTACTATAAGCAATGAGACGCAAGTAAAGCCTCAGCAAACAGAGGGCAAAATAGGAAAGGCCAAATTGCAACAATATCATCTCTGGTTACCGATTGCATATTAGGGTAGCCCGTGTACACATAAGGTAAGTCTAACAGGCAAAGTACTACAATCTCCTTCTTTGTGATATTAGTATATAAGTCAGAGATAGCATATTATTATTATTCAGGATATATATAGTGCCAACAATTAGTACAGTGATGTACAATTTAAAAGGAGACAGTACAGTTACAATACAGTTCAATATTGAAGGATTAGGAGGGTCCTGCATATGGAACTTACAATCTGAAAGGGAAGGGGAGATGGTACAAAAAGTAATAGCCATTGGGAATGAGCTGATGGAGGTGGTCAAAGTGCAGTTTTAAGGTGGAGGTGGGGTAGGCTTCCCTGAATAAATTAGTTAGTCAGGGATTGCCTAAAGACAGAGGGTAGGAGATAACTAGACAGAGTGAAGTAGGGAGTTGCAGAGGATGGGAGAGGTGACGAGGGAGCAAGAGAGGAGGTCTTGGGAGGAGTGAAGTGAACAATTTGGGTGATATGTCAAGATGAGGTTGATGATGTAATTGGGGAAGTGCTGTGGATGACTTTGTATGCTGTAGTTAATACTTTTAATACTTTGAATTTTGTACTTTGGGCTAGTGGAAGCCAGTGGGGGATTGGCAGAGGGGGTCAGCAGCCACAGATTAATAAGGTGGATGACTCTAGCATCAGCATTCATGTTGGTTAGGGGAGGGGGAAATAGCCTGCATAAAGGTAGGCCAGTAAGAAGACAGTTGCAGTAGTCAAGGTGGGAGATAACCAGGGAGTGAATAAGTTGTTTTTGTTATTTAAGAAGGGGTGCATTTTGGAAATGTTAGGAAGGTTAGCCACTTGCCTACAGGGCCAATTCTGACATTTCTCACATACATGTAAAAATCTGCATTTTTTTGCCTGAAAATTACTTAGAACACTAAACTTTATATATTTTCTGAAATTAGATGCCCTGGAAAATTAAAAGGTTGTTGTTGCATTTTTTTATGCCACACCGTATTTGCGAAGTGGCTTATCAAATGCAAATTTTCAGGAAAAACATCCTTAAGCCTAGGTTCACATTGGAGCAATTTGTCATGCGATTTGAGAGATCAAGTCGCATTACAAGTCGCAGCAGATTGGCAGCAATGGTACTGTTCCAATTGGTGCAACATCGATTTTTTACCAATTTGCAATCACCATTTACATATGCATGGGGGACCTACCTGTGCGTTTGCATTTGCGTGTGAGCACAAATTTATGTTTTTTTACACCGTCTCTTTAAATTTTTTTTGGAACAGTTTTTTTGGTATCACAAGGGATGAAAAACTATTTTCATCTATTAGACCCAGATCTGAACTGAGTTTAATCAGATGCTTGTGTGGCTGGTAACAGCTTGTAAACAACATACTGAAACCTGAAAGTGATGAAATCCTCATCGCTTCTGACTTTAATCATCACAGAGGAGGGGAAGGTACAGATGTGGTTGGTTAAGGAGGCAGGATTTAGCCAGTGATTGAATGTGGGCCTGCAGGAGAGGTCTGAGCTTAGTAATAGATTTAGCACTCTGGAGTGTGTGTAGGAACCAACAGTTGTGCTGTCCAAAATCCTTTATTGTTGATAACAATGTGACAAATACAGTAGTAGCCAATGTGTTTTAGGGGCAAACATAATTCCCCTTTATCGTGGCTTGAACAAAAAGACAGAGCTTTTAAATGGACTGTTATCTGTGACAGCAGTGTCTTCTGAACATTTTCACTGAAACAGTCCATTCTCTTCCCCTGGCAAAGATTATCCCCCAGAATTCCTTAGAAAAAGGTCCATTTACAGGCTCTGCTTTTTTTTCATGTCCTGATGAAGGGGGAATTTTTTTGCCCCCGAAACGCATTGGCTATCATTTGTCACATTCTTTTCAGCAATTAATTATTTTTGAAGTCTGCCTCTCCGTTTTTTTTTTTAATCTCACATAGATTTGTATGGGAATAGAACCGGTTCTTGAATGAACAAAAGCCCGTTGACGCTGGCCTTTATAGTTGCTTGAATTATTTTGAACTATTCAGAAAAACTGGGTAGTATATTGCCAGGTGATTATATTTTTTCTACAGACTGCTAAAGTCTGCAATTTAAATTTCACATAAAAGAGAGATATAGGTAAAACAAAAAACTGGACAAAAAGAAAGAAACAGGATGGAATTTTGAGGTGCCAACAAAAAGGCCCCGCAGCAACACACCATCAGATAGGCCACCCCAGTAGTCTCACAATTAAAGTGAGCACGGAGGTGAAACAGTTCCCCATTCAGAAGTGTCTAATCCAAGGGCAAAAAGAACAGGCCCTACATTTAAATGTGCCTTTCCTAGTAGTAGTATTACGCGTGTCAATGCGACTATGGTGACTGCGGGTTAGCTTTACTTGTAGAGATGGTACTTGTTCATAAGTAATTTGAGGTCTATGAGCAATATATTTGGACAAAGTGTCAAAACTGGTAAGTAGGTACTAATACTTTTGTAAAACCTGACATGCTTCAAATGTTGAAAAGTGTATTTTAGAATAAACTTGACCTTCTGGGGTTCCTTAGAGGTTCTAGATAGATATAGAAGATCATTCCCGTCTTTAGCAAGGGGTCGTTGATAGGCCTGTTTAATTAGAGCCTTACTATAGCCCCATTGGCGTAGTCTGTCTCATAGTCCCTTGGCTTAAATCTGGAAATCTGAGTCCAAAGTACAGTTCCATCTCAGTCGTATATATTGGGCATACGGTGTGAACTGGAAGCATGTAGGATGTTCCCCGCTGAAGGTTTTCTGTATAGTATAGTAGCTAAAATCCCATTAGGTTGCACAAATATTTCCACATCAAGGATGGGCCCAAACGTTAGCTGGCTGGAGGGTAGGGTGTAGGACTGTCTATTTGGATAAACCATCCTACAAGGACACTAATCACCTCTAGAGTGCACACTAGACTAATTATAGTATTATTATTCACATTGCAGTTGATGCTTATAAGCACTGTTGATTGCTGACTTTGTTGCTTTATAAACTGATTCCAGTCTAGTGGTACATAATTCTAATCTAAGTTACTTTTGCCTAGAGATCACATTGTTTACCAGACTGTATCTGAATTCATTCTCTGTGTGCTCTTTTATGCTTATACCATAATTTATCCTAAACTGGACCAATACATTGAGTTTATTTACCACTAAACATTCTTGGGTCTCAGTATCTATGCCTTTAAGTGCTTTCAGTGACTTTCAATTAACCAGGTGTGTCAGAGGGGCTGAGGTTGATCTTGGAGTCGAGGTGCATAACAGAGGACCTACATTACCAAGAGGCTCCTTTGGGGGTAGTGCTACATCTGTCAAGCAGACATTCTGAAATCCTCTCAGACGTCACATAACCAGATTCTTAAAGCGATATTAAATGTTAAACTATTCTTTTTTTAAAATAACAAACACTATATACTTACCTGCTCTGTGCAATGGTTTTGCACAGAGCAGCCCCGATCATCGAGTCCCCCGCCAGCTCTCCTGTCTCTTCCTCTTCCTCGCTCCTGAGCCTCGCTCTGTGTGTCCATAAGACACATAGAATGGGGCTCAGCCCCACCCCCCACTCTCTCCTCATTGGCTCACTGATTGTAATTGACAGCAGCGGGAGCCAGATACTCCCACTGCTCTGTCTCAGTTAATAAGGAGACAAAAACTCAGGAGAGCAGCTGTTCTCGTGCATATCGCTGGATCGGGCTCAGGTAAGTATTAGGGAGGGTTGCAGGGGAAGCTGCATACTGAAGGTTTTTTACCTTCATGCATAGAATGCATGAAGGTAAAAAACTTAAAATCTTTACAACCACTTTAACTTGTGTGTAATGTCTACACTATTTATGGCCTGTTTTCCATTGGATGCTTATAACAGCATTAGCATTCTGCCAGTTAGTATCTTATTTATTTTTTTAGACAAAGACTTGTCATAGATAGGTAGGTCTTTCTCTAAGAAAGAAAAGCAGTGAGAAATCACCAGGGCATTTATATCTGTCTTGACTGACATTTGGTTGCAGAGCACAAGTGGACATTGCCTTGTTCACTTATTTATTTGATAACTATTAGCTTTTTCATTTATAATACTTCTCCATTCTTTACCCCACAAAGCCCTGTTATTACAAGTGATGCAAAAATGTATGTATTTCTTGCTATATCAACCCAAAAGGTTTGATTCAGAAAATGTTAACGATTGGTATTTGTCCTAACAATTGGTATATTGAGAACCAACACACTACCAGGGCTGGTGCTAGGATTTTTAACACCCTAGGCAAAACCTAATTTTTCCGCCCCAATTGGCTCCACCCCTGACTCCACCCCCTTTGCCCTGCCCATGTGACAGGAGGCAGTGCTATACAGGAAACATTGGCTCTGCTTCCTCTAACGCTAGCTCCAGTGCTGCGCCTCTAATTACACTACCGGTCAGATGGAGCAGCTGCCTGAGACTGAGTTAGTTGCATGCCGCAGCCTGCAGAGCATGCTGACGCGGAGGTAAACCAGAGGCTGGGTGCCCCTAGGCAGCAGTGAGCCCTAGAGGGCTGCCTAGTTTGCCTAGTGGCAAAAATAATAATATTCATATGACTGAGAATAGTAGTGATTTGAGCTTAAAGGGTTCTTTCCTGCTGGTGGCCAGTAAAAACAAGCAACTGAACTGAGGCTTTACTACACCTAGCTGCCTGCAGGAATTCTAACATTACAGCCTGACAGGGCTGTACACGTACCGAAGCAACAATGCTTTATTTTGCTATCTGCAACAATTTTAACTTTGGCTGCAGAGTTCGACATGGGGCACCGCCTGTCAAGTATGCCCAGTGAAATTAGTAGAGCTGCGCTGCAACTATGAGTCAAATGCTTGGCTTGCGATTGGCGCATGGTCCCTCAAAGTAGAATTGCCATTTGGCAAAAGATTTTGGCAAAAACAGTAAATAGAAGAAAAACAGGCATCAGGAGGCAGCAGTGCTTTTTAGAGGGCGGTAAGCTAAATATTCTGATCTAAACAAATGATGCTTATCCCGATCCACTGCTTGATTGCTCTGGTATTGCATAATAATTTGTGTTCTGGTGGTTATCCTAACAAACACTATACAAAATTTAATGTTCAAACGCCAACACCAGTGATGATTGATGAACATATTGGAGGAATTCATAAAGGGTGTTGTAGACACCATTTAGGTTTCTGTTGGGCCTCTTCACCAAAATTGTTGCAGTTTAGCAGGTACACGAATCTGCACAAACTGGACACCTCCTTCCTTAGTGTGTTCCCTCCTTGGCTACTGTGTCCATCACACTGATGGGTGCATGGCCAAGGAGTTTAGTAGTGGGGAGGACTGGGCCTAGGGAACTGAGGGAACCCCATCAGTTTGGCCCTCCTTTTGGTTGACATTGGATAGCAGTGGGCGGACCCATAGCCAATATTCACAAAATAGCAGCTTTCAAATACACTTCTGTGAATCAAAAGCAAGATATACCTGAAGGAGAAGTAATCTCTCAGTTCCCTATCAGGCTCCACCCACCCAACAAGCGCTGTGACTGTGGGGACTAGTTCTCCATCAGGTCCACCTCCCCATGAGCTCATCATTTCCCAAATATCAGTATTGCCATTTTTGGGTAATGGCATCACCACTATTCCTGGCCCCTTTAACATTTTTTTTTTTTTCCTTTAAAAGAAAATTTTATTTATAATCAACACGTACAATTACAGTACAGGAACAGCAGATGCAATAATGATAAACACGCATTTTACATTTGGAAACCCGAACAACCCGATATAATCATGTCACTGTTTTAATCGACATATAGCTCCGTTGATCCGGGAGCGTATCATTTATTCCACAGTACACGGAGAGCGAGATAAACTGTAGATGTATAGTAATAGGGTACGTCTATTATGCCTGAAGTGTGCATGCCTCTACTCTAGACGGCAGTATTCAAGTAGCTTGAGTCTCTCTCCATACTTTAGATGTCAAATAGAGCGAGAGGCACATGACACCTTATTTACTATGCGAGGGCCTAGTTGCCTCGATATACAGCTAATTTTGTCACTGTACTAATATAGCCCAACAAGCCCAAAGGTTTACATTTTACGCACAAATAGTAATAACGTAGACGACAAGGACATGACATTAACATGCACAACTAATATTTATTTTAAAAGAAAATTTCCTTTTTTTTTTTTTACAATTTCCCCGGTCCTTATCACCACTACGGTAATGGGTTTTTA
>BLSH010370703.1:677077-699601 GCA_018402905.1 Glandirana rugosa | reverse complement strand
GCCTGTCTGCGCTGCAGCGGAACTTCGGCCTTCCTGCTCACCGCCTCCTATGCGACGTGCCCACAAGGTAGAACTCCACCTTGCACATGCTGGAGAGACTGTGCGAGCAGCAGCAGGCAATAGTGGAGTTTCAGCTGCAGCACGCACGGGTCAGTCGCTCTGCGGAACAGCACCACTTCACCACCAACGAGTGGGCCTCCATGCGAGACCTGTGTACCATATTGCGGTGTTTCGAGTACTCCACCAACATGGCCAGTGCCGATGACGCTGTTCTCAGCATTACTATCCCACTTCTATGTCTCCTTGAAAAAACACTTCGGGCGATGATGGAAGAGGATGTGGCACAGGAGGAGGAGGAAGAGGGGTCATTTCCACGGTTATCAGGCCAGTCATTCACAAGTGGTTCGAAGGGTGGGTTCCTGCAACAGCATAGGCCAGGTCAAAAATTTTCAAGCCAGGGGACAGTTCTGGAGGATGAGGAGGATGAGGATGATGATGATGAGGAGGAGGAGGAGGAACCGTGTTCACAGCAGGGTGGCACCCAATGCAGCTCATGGGCATCACTGGAGCGTGGCTGGGGGGATACGGAGGACACAGATGATACATCTCCCACAGTGGACAGCTTGTCTTTGCCTCTGGGCAGCCTGGCACACATGAGCGACTACATGCTGCAGTGCCTGCTCAACGACAGCCGAGTTGCCCACATTTTAACTTGTGCTGATTACAGGGTGGCCACCCTGCTGGATCCCCGGTACAAGGACAACATGTCGTCCTTAATTCCCTCACTGGAGCATGATCATAAGATGCGCGACTACAAGCGCACTCTGGTAGACGCGCTGCTGAGAGCATTCCCAAATGACACCGGGGGCTCAGTGTAAGCACAAGGCGAAGGCAGAGGAGGAGGAGGAGGAAGAGGTCACCAACGCAGCTGTGGCACCGCCAGCACCCCAGAAGGCAGGGTTAGCATGGCCGAAATGTGGAAAAGCTTTGTCAGCAGCACGCCACCACAAACAGCACCCCCAGCTGATAGGCAACGTCTTAGCAGGAGGCAGCATTTCAGCAACATGGTGGAACAGTATGTGTGCACACACCTACACGTACTGACTGATGGGTCTACCCCATTCAACTTCTGGGTCTCCAAATTGGCCACATGGCCTGAGCTTGCCCTTTATGCCTTGGAGGTGCTGGCCTGCCCTGCAGCCAGTGTATTGTCTGAACGTATGTTTATTACGGCAGGGGGCGTTATCACAGACAAGTGCAGCCACCTGTCCACAGCCAACGTGGACAAGCTAACCTTTATTAAAATGAACCAGGCATGGATCCCACAAGACTTGTCCGTACCTTGTGCAGAATAGACAGTTAGACCCGCCTCACACAGCCATTGGTATCCTTGTTTTTTTTTTGAATATGTCTCAATATTTTGGGGGCTACCCCAATTCTAAAAAAAACACAAACAAAAAACAGTGTTGGCTACCTCCTCCTCCTCCTCCACCACCGCCACTTCCACCAACAAGGCCTAGTCAACCTCCAGGCTCCTACTCCACATCCACCTCCTCCTCCCATTTTTATTTTTTTACGTGATTTTAAGTTATTTCCCTATCCACATTTGTTTGCCCTTCTAGCCCTTTCCATGACTTTTTTACAGCCGTTTTTGTGCCCAAAAGTTCGGGCCACCATTGACTTCAATGGGGTTCGGTGTCTGGGGTCAAGTTTGGATCGAGTTTGGTACCGAACCCGCCGAACTCGAACATCCAGGTGTCCGCTCAACTCCATTGATAACATGATAAATGTGATTCCACGGGTGTGCACAATTTTAAGACTTGACAAGTTCAGTATCTATTTACTCGACACAGCGCAACTTTTATATTTTACCAAACAATTGGGTATAATATTGTATTTGTTTGCACTAAAATAAATTTTAGTATATTTTTCATGAAAATACTTGCTTGATAAATAACTGCACAAATATTGTACAACATAAAAAATTGCAACTACTACCATTTTATCTCCCAGGGCTGCTGCTTTCAGAAAATATATACACTTTGTATGGTTTCCAGGCATTTGAGGCAAAAAAATGCAGATTTTAATACGTATGCAAAAATACAAAAAAAAAAAAAAATGCACGGGTAGACAAGTGGTTAAAGTAGTATTAAACCCCAAATTCCTGCTTTGTCGCTAGCTCAATGTAACTATCTGTAAAACAAGTGCATTCCTCTTCTTTTTTGCCAATGCATTTCCAGGTAGGGAGTATGCAAATGGTGTGATTGGAACTACATTTCTCATGATGCCCGTAAATTTCAACCCATTTATGGGCTGCTCATAAATGCCTGTTACAGACAGTGGCTGCCTATAAAAAATATGGCTGTGGGCTGACATTGGAACTTGCAGTTCCAAAGCCTGCCAGGTTCGGGCAAGCTTGTACATGCTTGGTCGTTTTCGACAGGATGGGCACATGCGCAGTGAGTCAGTGACGTAATGGTGCCACCTGGTGCCATTTTTTAATGGCCAGCACTCTGTCTCGTTGCCTCGGGAGCACATCAACGGGCACGCCTCCCGACCCAGAGACCAGACCCCAGCCCGCACCATGGCTGGAGCCTGTGGGGATTCCCACCACCACAGCACTGTAAGCACATGACCACACAGAGTCCTGGAGACCGGACTCCTGCACCATTCATCCATGGCTGCTGGCAACTCCTACCATGCCACTGTGAGTCCTGGAGATCCTGCTATATACAGTGGGTATGGAAAGTATTCAGACCCCCTTAAATTTTTCACTCTTTGTTATATTGCAGTCATTTGCTAAAATCATTTAAGTTCATTTTTTTCCCTCATTAATGTACACACAGCACCCCATATTGACAGAAAAACACAGAATTGTTGACATTTTTGCAGATTTATTAAAAAAGAAAAACTGAAATATCACATGGTCCTAAGTATTCAGAACCTTTGCTCAGTATTTAGTAGAAGCACCCTTTTGATCTAATACAGCCATGAGTCTTTTTGGGAAAGATGCAACAAGTTTTTCACACCTGGATTTGGGGATCCTCTGCCATTCCTCCTTGCAGATCCTCTCCAGTCTTGTCACGTTGGTTGGTAAACTTTGGTGGACAACCATTTTTAGGTCTCTCCAGAGATGCTCAATTGTGTTTAAGTCAGGGCTCTGGCTGGGCCATTAAAGAACAGTCACAGAGTTGTTGTGAAGCCACTCCTTTGTTATTTTAGCTGTGTGCTTAGGGTCATTGTCTTGTTGGAAGGTAAACCTTCGGCCCAGTCTGAGGTCCTGAGCACTCTGGAGAAGGTTTTCATCCAGGATATCCCTGTACTTGGCCGCATTCATCTTTCCCTTGATTGCAACCAGTCGTCCTGTCCCTGCAGCTGAAAAACACCCCCACAGCATGATGCTGGCACCACCATGCTTCACTGTTGGGACTGTATTGGACAGGTGATGAGCAGTGCCTGGTTTTCTCCACACATACCGCTTTTTCTCACCATCTTGGAGTCCTTCAGGTGGTTTTTTAGCAACCTCCATGCGAGCGGTTCATGTGTCTTGCACTGAGGAGAGGCTTCCGTCGGGCCACTCTGCCATAAAGCCCCGATTGGTGGAGGGCTGCAGTGATGGTTGACTTTCTACAACTTTCTCCCATCTCCCGACTGCATCTCTGGAGCTCAGCCACAGTGATCTTTGGGTTCTTCTTTACCTCTCTCACCAAGGCTCTTCTCCCCTGATAGCTCAGTTTGGCTGGACGGCCAGCTCTAGGAAGTGTTCTGGTCGTCCCAAACGTCTTCCATTTAAGGATTATGGCGGCCACTGTGCTTTTAGGAACCTTAAGCGCAGCAAAAATTTTTTTGTAACCTTGGCCAGATCTGTGCCTTGCCACAATTCTGTCTCTGAGCTCTTCAGGCAGTTCCTTTTGACCTCATGATTCTCATTTGCTTTGACATGCACTGTGAGCTGTAAGGTCTTATATAGACAGGTGTGTGGCTTTCCTAATCAAGTCCAATCAGTATAATCAAACACAGCTGGACTCAAATGAAGGTGTAGAACCATCTCAAGGATGATCAGAAGAAATGGACAGCACCTGAGTTAAATATATGAGTGTCACAGCAAAGGATCTGAATACTTAGGGCCATGTGATATTTCAGTTTTTCTTTTTTAATAAATCTGCAAAAATGTCAACAATTTTGTGTTTTTCTGTCAATATGGGGTGCTGTGTGTACATTAATGAGGAAAATAAATGAACTTAAATGATTTTAGCAAATGGCTGCAATATAACAAAGAGTGAAACATTTAAGGGGGTCTGAATACTATCCGTACCCACTGTATATAATGTCCACACTTGAGAACTTAGAAGGCACAGCAGTTACCGGACAAGAATGACAGTGGTGAGATTTTACAAAATCACAGATGTTCACAATCGTTGGCTATAACCTGTATTCTGTCTGCATCCTCTAACCACCTCCTGTGTCATGTCCACAGCCTCTAAACACCTCCTGTATCCTCTGCACAGCCTCTAACCACCTCTTGTATCCTCTGCACAGCCTCTAACCACCTCTTGTGTCCTGTCCGCAGCCTATAACCACCTCCTGTACCATGTCAGCCTCTAACCACCTCTTGTATCATGTCCTCAACCTCTAACCACCTCTTGTATCCTCTGCACAGCCTCTAACCACCTCTTGTATCATGTCCGCAGCCTATAACCACCTCCTGTACCATGTCAGCCTCTAACCACCTCTTGTATCATGTCCGCAGCCTCTAACCACCTCCTGTATCATGTCCGCAGCCTCTAACCACCTCCTATATCATGTCCGCAGCCCCTAACCACCTCATGTATCATGTCCACAGCCTTGAACCATCTATTGTAGCATGTCTGCAATCTCTGACTTTCTCGTTGTATCATGTCTGTGTCTGTGGCCTCTAACCATCTCTTGTATCATGTCCGCAATCTCTGACCATCTCATGTCTTGTATCATGCGGAGGAGCCTGGAGAGGAGTCAAGAGTGAGAGCACTGCCAGGATGGGGATCATGGGAGGAGTCAGACATGTGTGGACTGTGGAGAAAAAACTCCGATGTAAAGGGGAAGGCAGTGGACTCTGCCTCCCAGAGCCCCCCTTACACCAGAGTCCCCCTTAGATCATGATTAGCAGCATTCCTCTTTATGTTAGAGTTCCCTTGCACTGTAAGGGGGGATCCTGCAGACTCTGATAGCTGCCTGGGTTATATTAACCTGACCTTTGTGTAAATGGAGAAATATGGTTTTTGACTTTTGTTTAACTTAAGCACATTGCTAAAAATACTAGATACATATTTATAGTTTAAATATTGATATTTGCACTGTTTAGCACTGAAAAGGGCCATTTTAGGTACCTTGCAGCTTTAGTAAAAAATGTGGCTCGGTTAGTAAATTTCATGATTTCTGTCAGTAAAAAAAAAAAAAAAAAAAAAAAAATTGGTGCCGTCCTGTCAGTAAATTTCAGGAGGGGGGGGGGGGCATATGGGCTGGCAACACTGTATGATTCCTTGTAGACTGACTACAAGACATACAGGTACAATGAAGTGGTCAAATAATAAGAACACCAGGCACATTACTTATGTTTACCCTAAGCACGACGTCTCAGCTTGCACATAATGATAAAGACCTGACCAGGAGCGCACACTTTAGGGTGACTATGATTGCCCTTCAGGGACACCCTGCAAGGCAACAATGCCACTCTTATAGGCAGAAATAAAATGCACTGAACCTGCAAAATATGCTGCAAAAACAGACTTTACACAGAAAGCAAGAATTAATATAAAATATGCTACTAGATTTTATTTTCTCCATGGCAGGTATACTAGCTCAGATGTTAATTGAAAAGCTAGATATCAATCCGTTGTTGGGTGCAGTTAAAAAAGGTTTTTGAGTGTACAGATTTGTGCACACAGAAATGGCACATAGGAAAAACCACTGCAATTGAAAGAGCTCAAGCATCATTTGATAAAGTAGATATAAACCCAACCACTTCAACAACAAACCCACTTGTTTGGGCACTTTTTGTTATGGAGTGACAATGCACTGCCCCTATCTCCCACAATATCCTGCCTTCAAATCACCGTCATATGCCTTCCTAAAGGAAAAACATAAACTTCTGTAATGATGCACATTTCTCAGGGATATTACACAAATTTTCTGAAAAAAAGGCCCTAAAAAACTGCAGCAAGCTAGAATTAGGAAATTTATCCTGTGAAAATACACTCAACTACTTTGCAGTTAATGACATATGCACTCAGGGACAGGTTATGTAATGGCCACATTGCATAGAGAAGCACAGAGACCGTGCTATTATTGAGTTTAGAAGGCATGAAAGTCAAAACAGAAGCAGATTAAACTTCAGCTTTAGGCCTCATGCACACAGGACATTTTTGGATGTTTTTACAGCAGCTGTTTTTAGCTGCAGACATTTTTTTCTACAGTCAATAAACCCTCCATCATGTTATCCTATGTGTTCATGCACACATAGGCTGTTATCAACTGTTTTTGGCTGGGGCGTTTTTGAGCTGTAAAAAAAACCCAAGACCAGTGGGTTCTGAGAGACGTTCTTCAGCTGTAAAAATGCTCAAACGCTCAAAAACGTGCAAAAACACTGCTGACCAACGTTTTTGGACATTTTAGGTCCATTGAGGGAAAAAAAAACGCTACTGCTCAAAAATGTGTAAAACTGCGGCTCACCAACGTTTTTGGTGCATTGAAAAAAGAAACAAAACCGCTACTGCTCAGAAACACTCAAAAATGCTAGTGCAAATCGCTGAAGGAAGCTGAAAAACTCACTGCAAAGCTACTGACGTTTTTAGAACATTTTTTTTAACGTCCTGTGTGCACATATTTTAGGGATATCAGCTACCAGCAACAACCTCCATCATTCCTCTTTACAATGTTATTTGTGAAATTACACCTATTTAAAAATGTTGTATTCTGTGTAAGGGGTGAGATGGATAAGCTTGGCTGCAGAACATTCTCCTCTCTCCTATTTTCTCCCATTCATCAGTTCCATGGAAACAAATATACAAATATTATTTACTCAAGTATTTGGATATGCATCACTCTCCAGGAGAACATCTCATTGCAATTTAATGATACTTCTGCAAAGTAGAGTAAACAATTTGATGGAGAACGGTTAGGCAGCAGAGTCGCCTTGTTTTCCCCACTCAACAAGTAATATGCAACTTTAAAGTATAACTGAAGGCAAAACTTTTTTAAGTTTTGGATAGAGTGGAGAAGGGATTAGAACACTTGCCAGGTTTTTATTGCTGTCTTTGCCCCCCATTAGGAAGATTAACCCTCTCTATTTGCCTTGTTTACTGTTATCATTGAAAGTAAAAGGAAATCCCAAATTTGGGTTGTACTGGAGGGAATATCTTCCAATTGACACACTAGTTCTGGTGACCTGGGGGGTCCCAATGGATTCCCTTAATTTTCAGGGATTTCCTCTTACTTCCTGTTTTGACTATGGGACAGGAAATAAAAGTAAATCTCCCCACTGGGACACAGATGGCCAGAAAAAAAATATGGCAGGGGCTATAACCATCCTTTACTCTATCCAAAATGGAAAAAAAAGTTTTGTCTATAGTTTTACTTTAAGGTAGTTGTGCTAATATTATACATGTCTGGTAATACGACAAACAACTCCTTTGAAAGCATGACCCCCCCACTGGTAGCAGGATTCATCTGGTAACATGAGCTGTAAATGTAGCAATAACCACAACTAGTAACATGATCCTTGTAATGACATGGCTGATAACATTTTGCTCCCCGATAACATCACCCCCTGTGGTAATATGATGTTTTGGTAATTACAAAATCTGCCATATAACTCCCATTAGTAGCATGATTCCCAAAGATAATATGACCTCCAAGGTGGCATGGCACCTGGTAATATGATTCTTTCCTGTAAGTGTGTCCTACACTGTTAAGTTAGTCGTACATGGATTGAAATTTAGCTGGTTCAGCAGGGACCAGATGAATTTCGATCTATGTATGAGCAGTGAGGTTGATCTACTGAATGGATTCTGTACAACCACCCTGTCAGGTTTTTCCCAACCGATCAGTGCTGCAGGCTATAGCCAGCAGCACTGAGCAGCGTATTCCGGTGGAGAGGAAGTCTCCCTGCTGTCACAACACAATAACTCAGCAGGGAGGATGGGTTAATTTTTTCTCCTTCAACACAAGTGATGTTGGTGCAGCGATATCCCCTACTGTGCCTTTGCATGCTGACAGGGGGGCTGCCCCCCCTCCCGCCAGAACCCACTGATCACCCCCTTGCAAGTAATTGTCTGCGAGCGCTGATTGGCTGCTGGTTGGATACTGGTTTTGTAGCAAGACCATTCGACAGAAGCAGGTCATAAGACCAGCTTCACTTGGACAGACAGCTAAACAAACCGTCCAAATGTCGGCCAGGTCTTGCTAAACTGGTCAATATTCAGATTGTGTTTACCCAACTTAAGATCCTCACTGGCAATGTATCCCTCAGTGATGACATGATATGTTGGGTAATATGGCAACTCTTCTGCGGTAGCATAGCTTATTTTTTGATAAACTTAATTGTTTATACCTTGGTTGGACAATGCATGGGATTTCAGTCCAACACTGGACTTGTTATCAATTTAGCCAAGCATGGGGTCAGCAACCCCCCCCCCCCCCCCACCTGGCAGCAAAGTGAAGTGGCATGAAAGTCAATGCGAAAACAGGAGCAAGAAAAAAGGTTATCATATGTACTTATTTCTCCACACCCTAATCAAAGTGCAGGGGGAGACCCACATGCATCAGCAAATTTACAAGAACCCTGGAATGGAGATCTTTTGTGGCAGAGTTTCTATGCCTACGGGCCCCTGTACTATAAATTTGACCCTTTGTAGTATTTTATTTTAAAGAAGCACATGTTGGCACATTGTAAGTTCACTAAGTATCATTTTAACCTTTTCTCTTTTTTTACTTTAAAATGCCTCAGGTGTCTTGTGATGCCTGCAGCAAGTCAAAAGAATTTCAAACCAGTCTTATCCAGAAAAACTGAACTGTCACCAGGCCCTACTGTAAACTGCATCTATAATTGTATGAGAGCTGAATGATCCACGTCTTACTCGGGTTATCATGGAAAAATTTCATGCTGACATCCAGAGGAATTCACCTTTTGCTAGTGGCATGACCTGAATGTCTTTGGTTATATAGAATACAAAACACCTCCTATTCATGCAATGGGATAAGGAAGGATGGATGTGTTCATTTCATGCTCTTATAACTGCTTTCTAAAATTTTGGCACTGCACAGGCCCATTGTAAGAATTCCGTTTATTGACTATGGCAAGGAATAGTTTACTAAAAATACATTTAAGAACTATTGCAACAATTGTGAAAAAATGATTTATCTGTTACAATCAATACAATGCATTTGTCTACTCTAAATGTGTTACTTTTTGCAATTTAAATTTAAACCTTGGAACTAGTTAACCTCGTCATTGCCAGTTTTAAAAGAGAAGGAGCAGAGTCCTAATTTACAAGATAACTGAGTTAACTTAAGGCTATAGCCCTTAAACAAAACGTATACAGTTGCATGAGAATATCAGTTTGTTTGAATTTAAAGTGGTTGTAAAGCCGCCCCCACCGCCCCTCCCAAAAAAAAAAAAAAACCTGCAAAGCAAAGGCATAATGAGTTAGTATGCAGCGCATACTAGCCCATTATGAAACACTTACCTTGGAACGAAGCTGTTGCAGTGGTCTCGGCACACCATTGTGATGGGTGACATTGTTGTTCCGGGTCTGCGGCTCTGTCCAATCACAGCACGGGCTCCAGCGCTGTGATTGGTGGAGCTGCGCTGACATCACTCCCACGCATGAGCATGAGAGCCATCATTTACGGCACGCATACAGAAGAAACGGCACCCTGGGCTATCCCGGGTGCCGATTCTTCAGTGCGCATGTGCCGATGACGTCGGCACATGCAGATACAGGGGATATCTCCTAAACCGTACAGGTTTAGGAGATATTTCCTGGACCTACAGGTAAGCCTTATTGTAGGCTTACCTGTAGTTTAAAGTGGTTGTCATGACTTGACAACCACTTTAATGGGAAATCCTTTGACACACAGCATAAAGCTGGCCTTAGATGATTCAAATCTCGTCCGGTTCACCAGGGACTGGCAGGGATTCGAACTGTCTATGGGCAGGCTGATTGTACCCAAGTAGATCCATCTGTCGAATCAGGCACAACCAGCATGTCGTATCTTTACATGCAATTATTGACAGCGTGTTCTGCTGGCAGGTATGGCTCCCCCCGTGCTCCCTCTTTCTGCTAGGAAAAAAAAATCACATCATCTATGGCCTGCCTAAGAATAATGGGTTGGATTTGAAAGTACCTAAAGTGGAATTTTCATGGATTGTGACATTACACATATTATTCAGCTGTCCATCTAGTGCCAAAAATGCTTTGGTAAATGTCACCTTTGATAATGGGAGTTTATATGCTGTACCTTTATGGTAGCCCTATGAAAAGTGGTGCTTGTGCAGAAACTGGAAATGTACAATTACTTAGGAAGAATACAGTGGTGATGTGCTAGTTTATTAGTTGTAGAAATATACAGTTGTTCTCCCAGAAATTTCCTTTCATGCCATTTTCCATGGCATGATTCTGTCAAAGATTACTGCAATGGAAAGATTCCAATACTGATTTTAGCAGTTTTACTAGGTTCTAAGAAGCTTAGATAGCAGCTCATATGCAGTATAATAGTATAAATATTATAATAAGGTAATCTCTTAGATTGTAAGCTCTAATGAGAAGGGCCCTTTGATTCCTCTTGTACCAAATTGTAATGTCTGCCTTCATTTTGTTAAGTGCTGTGCAAACCGTTGGCACTATATAAATTCTGTATAATTATAATAATAATGCAAAAAGTAAGTCGCTGCCTCCATCTATAACTGGTCTATATAGCAAGGAGCATTGGAGGGCGTCAAATGACAACAAACAACCAAAGAAAAAAATCCAAGGAAAAAAAACAAGCACACTTACCATCCAGCTTGAAACCAGCCAAATTGAACTGTCTAACAGTATGCGGTAAAAACAGGGGATTGGTTATACACATTTGCAAATGCATGCGTAAGCTAGAGGGCCCCAGCAAGGCTCCCTGTGACCTCTAGTCCCTATGTCTGACTTATGAGAGACTCTATAGTGAACACATGCATTCTGATGAGATAGATGAAGGCAGATGGGCTGGAGGGGGCCCAACCCTCCTTAAAGGTACAGGGGCACACTGGACACCCAGCATATAGCACAATGGCTGCAAAGGTGTCAGTGTGTTTACCATACCAAAATCAAGCATGGTTATACAACCATCTCTCCTAGCTAATAAAAGTGAGCCCCCCCCCCCATTCCGTAACTAGCAACGACAGACTTATAGGGAGGGAAGAAGATTGTGCTGACATGAGGAAAAGGATAATTATGGTAAGTATTGGTAACAATTTTCTGTGTTCCTGGCCAGCCTCGCGTCAGCACACCTGGGATCTGATTTAGCGAATATAGGGTGGGTAACAAACTCAAAACAACTGGTAATGTTGCTTAGTGAATATTTTATTTTGCTTGGAAGGGTGCTGACACCACTGCGCTTCCAGATTTAGATGAACTAGCCGAGGTTGCATCCAAACTGCAATGTTTAGCAAAGAGCTCCAACTAGCTGTCCTGCATATGTCTTCTACTGCACTTTAGCAGAAGCTGTGCATGAGGCTGCCAACCCACTTGATGAATGAGCTCGTACAGCTTTTGGAGGCGTCAGCCCCTGTTTCTCTTATATAAGGCTTATCACCTTGTTGATCCAGGTAGCTATGATTCCAGATTCTCCTCTCTTAGGCTCTGATGCTAGAACAAATAAAATATTGTTCTTGTGCATCTGCTGGGAGCGGTGATGTATGTTGAGAACAAGTTGACCATATCCAGTGGTCTGAGATCTAGTTCCTTTGCTTGTCCTGGAGGTTGTGTGAAGCTAGATAGGACCGACTCCCAATTCACGTGAAATTTTGAGACCACCTTGGGGGTTAAGGCCGGTGAGTGACTTAGAATTACTTTGTCTGGAAGGATGATGCAAAAAGGATTCTTGCAAGATAAAGCTGCCAGCTCTGATACTCTCCTTGCTGACGTTATGGTT
Source organism: Glandirana rugosa (assembly GCA_018402905.1). NCBI lineage: Eukaryota > Metazoa > Chordata > Amphibia > Anura > Ranidae > Glandirana > Glandirana rugosa. The sequence continues at coordinate 687,439 of BLSH010370703.1, read as the reverse complement.
GTGAGAAAGATCAGCTTGACTGTCCAGAACCACAGCGGGCATGTTTCAGCAGGCACAAATGTGGGTTGGAGCAGAGCTCTTAGCACCATGCCCAAGTCCCAGGCTAGGAACAGGGTCCTCTTTGGTGGTCTCATTCTTATGGCCGCTCTAAGAAATTTCCTTATTAGCAGCTCCTCTGCCCACTTGCGGCCTATGAAGTAAGACAAGGCTGACACCTGTACCTTTATCGTATTATATGCCAAGCCCAGCTTTAGTGCTGACTGTAAAAACTCTAGCACCTGTGCGATATTTGCAGTCAATGGGGAGAATTTCTGCTGTAAAACATACTTATTTTCCAAATCCTGGTGTATGTGGCATGGGTTGTGGCCTTTCTTGCCTTCAATAGCGTAGAGATCACCTCCTCTGAAATGCCTTGAGACTGTAATCTGGCTGATTCAAAAGCGATGCTGTCAGTTGCAATCTGTCTGGGTTGGGATGATTCCAATGGGCCTGTTGTAGTAGGCCCCTCTTCAGCAGCAGCTGTACTGGGGGAACTGATGTCATCTGCAGGAGCAGTGCGAACCATGGTCTTCGTGGCCAGAAGGGTAGGATTATGATTGCATGGACATTCTCCCTCGCAATCTTTAGCAGCGCCAGGGTCAGATTAACATAGGGGAGTTTGGAGCTGCAGCTCCAGGCCCTTCCCTCAAAATAGGCCTGCCCAGCCAGCAGTATAAGCCCGACTTCTCCTGTCCATAAATGTCTATGGGACAGGAGAAGCTGTGTGTAAATGTAGGGGTGTATGGCTGCACCTGTGTTGGCTCAGTGTGGTAATTACAGTGTCACAGTACACAGCCCCCCCTTGCACAAATGGTCTGCTCTGCCTTCCCCTGCCCCTCTCCCTCCATGTTCCTACACACTCTGAAGCCCCTGCAGTGAGGAGGGAGCCCTGTGGGTGGGAAATTATAAACAGAGCAGCTGAGCTGACAGATACAAGGTGAATACTCTCTGATAAGCCTCCTGGGACCTTCCAAGTGTGACTGGGACTCTTAGGCTGCTTTCACACTGGAGCGTTTTACAAACGCTATTTAGCTAAAAATAGCGCCTGTAAAGCGCCTCAAAAGTCCCCCCCAATCCACCCCAATGTGAAAGCCCTGAGTGCTTTCACACTGGGGCGGTGCGCTAGCAGGACGTTAGAAAAAGTCTTGCAAGCAGCATCTTTGGGGCGGTGAGGGGAGCGGTAATATACCGCTCCTCTACCGCCCCTGCCATTGAAATGCATGGCAAGCGCTGCCGAAGCGGCTGCACACCGCATCGGTAGCGCTGAGCGCCGGCACTTTTAACCCCTTTTTAACCCCTTGTGGGGGGTTAAAAGCGCGGCGCTCCCGCCCGCATAGCGCAGCCCTATCGCTGGTAAAACTCTGCTAAAACTAGCGGGGTTTTACCGTGACTGCGGGTCCCGCTCCAGTGTGAAAGTAGCCTTATCTCCCTTCTCTCTTCCTCTTTGTTAACTCTTTCCTCCAAGCAGTAGCTGCTATAACTGCAGCCAAATAGTTTAGAACTGTGTCACCAGCATATGGTAGTACTTGGTGCTTATAAGTAGGTTCACACTGGTTTGCTGTGTTCTGACTGTATTGCTGGTGTATCTGCAGTTTTCCTACATTTTAGCTGCAGTCCTATTGATTTCTATTGTGTTTCGTGTTTTTTCTGCAGTTTCTGAAAGTGTACCAAAATTCCTGCATGCTTCATCTTTGGCGCACTGTCAGAAAACGCAACAAAATTCACAAAACCATTAGAAATCAATAGGACTACAGCTAAAACTGCAGCTGAAGGGCTGAGTGTACTAAGAGCCCCCGGACTACAGGCAGGGCTAAGCTGTGTATGTGATTCCTAAATATTACTGGAGCCTGGGAGCCTGTGTATAGTGCTTGGGGTGACATCACTACTGTGTACAGTGCTTGGGGGGACATCACTACAGTGTACAGTGCTTGGGATGACATCACTACTGTGTACAGTGCTTGGGGTGACATCACTACTGTGTACAGTGCTTGGAGTGACATCACTACAGTTTACAGTGCGTAGGGTGACATCGCTACAATGTACAGTGAGTAGGGTGACATCGCTACAATGTACAGTGCTTGGGGTGACATCACTACAGTGTACAGTGCTTGGGGTGACATTGCTACAATGTACAGTGCTTGGGGCGACATCACTATTGTGTACAGTGCTTGAGGTGACATTGCTACAATGTACAGTGTCAGGGGTGACATCACTACTGTGTACAGTGCTTGGAGTGACATCGCTACAATGTACAGTGAGTAGGGTGACATTGCTACAATGTACAGTGCTTGGGGTGACATCACTTCTGTGTACAGTGCCAGGGGTGACATCGCTACAATTTACAGTGCTTGGGGTGACATCACTATTGTATACAGTGCTTGGGATGACATCGCTATAATGTACAGTGCCAGGGGTGACATCACTATTGTGTACAGTGCTTGGGGTGACATCACTACAGTGTACAGTGCTTGGGGTCTCCAATGCTACTGTGTACAGTGCTTGGGGTGACATCACTACTGTGTACAGTGCTTGGGGTGACATCGCTACAATGTACAGTGCTTGGGGTACCATCACTATTGTGTACAGTGCTTGGGGTGACATTGCTACAATGTACAGTGTCAGAGGTGACATCACTACAGTGTACAGTGCGTAGGGTGACATCGCTACAATGTACAGTGAGTAGGGTGACATCGCTAAAATGTACAGTGCTTGGGGTGACATCACTACTGTGTACAGTGCTTGGGGTGACATCGCTACAATATACAGTGCTTGGGGTGATATCACTATTGTGTACAGTGCTTGGGATGACATCGCTACAATGTACAGTGCCAGGGGTGACATCACTATTGTGTACAGTGCTTGGGGTGACATTGTTACAATATACAGTGTCAGGGGTGACATTACTATTGTGTACAGTGCTTGGGGTGACATCACTACAGTGTACAGTGCTTGCAGTGACATCACTACAGTGTACAGTTCTTGGAGTGACATCACTACAGTGTACAGTGCTTGGGGTGACATTGCTACAGTGTACAGTGCTTGGGGTGACATCGCTACAATGTACAGTGCTGGGGTGACATCACTACTGTGTACAGTGCTTGGGGTGACATTGCTACAATGTACAGTGCTTGGGGTGACATTGCTACAATGTACAGTGCCAGGGGTGACATCACTATTGTGTACAGTGCTTGGGGTGACATCACTACAGTGTACAGTGCTTGGGGTGACATCACTACTGTGTACAGTGCTTGGGGTGACATCACTACAGTGTACAGTGCTTTGGGTGACATCGCTACAGTGTACAGTGCTGGGGGTGACATCATTACTGTGCTGCAGTGAACTGTGAGGCAGGAGTCTGTGTGCAAGGAGCTCAAAGGCTGCAAGAAGTCCAGAGAAAGGACTGGGATCTCCTATGCTGCCTGGAAACACTGAGCTGTCACTGCAACAAGTAGATAGTGTGCACAAGATACCCCCTCCTGTTTGTAAGAGCCCAGGTGGGAGCTGTCACTGGTGAGAGTCTTCATGGCAACTGTCACTGGTGAGAGACTGTGTGGCAGCTGTCACTGGTGAGAATCTGCATGGCAGCTGTCACTGGTGAGAGTCTGCGTGGCAGCTGTCACTGGTGAGAGTCCGCCTGGCAGCTGTCATTGGTGAGAGTCCGCGTGGCAGCAGTCACTGGTGAGAGTCCGTCTGGCAGCTGTCACTGGTGAGAGTCCGCCTGACAGCTGTCACTGGTGAGAGTCCGTGTGACAGCTGTCACTGGTGAGAGACCGTGTGGCAGCTGTCACTGGTGAGAGACCGCGTGGCAGCTGTCTCTAGTGAGAGACAGTGTGGCAGCTGTCACTGGTGAGAGACCGCGTGGCAGCTGTCACTGGTGAGAGACAATTTGGCAGCTGTCACTAGTGGGAGATCGCAGGGCAACTGTCACTGGTGAGAGATCACTTGGCTGTTGTTACTGGTGTTGCTGCAGGGTGACCATGTGTCCCAGATTGCCTGGGACAGTCCCACATTTTACAGGTCTGTCCTGAGTCCTGGGCATCTTCATTCTGGGACAATACCATATCCTGGAATTAAACTGACAGAGCCAGCAAACTTAGCAGTGGCGCTGGCTCTTCCTCCACCCCCACTTGAGACTCCTAGCTACTGGTTGCTAGAGCCGCCTGGTGTCTAGCAACCAGTGACATCACTCACCAGGGACGTAACCGGCCGGCGCCAAATTGAGAGGGGCATCACCGGCCCCAGGTGTCAAATTCAGAAGAGTGCCGCTGTCGCCGCCGATGTTTGCACTGCTGACACTGGCTGGGATTTCACAGGGAGCAGTGTTCACACACTGGCTTTCCGGTGAGCCCGCTTGTATTGCCTCTGACTGCAGGGGAGCCGCTGAGTCTCACACACACTGGTTATTTAGTGAGTGAGCTCACTCACAATACCACTGATCGCTGGGGAGTCGCAGGGATCTAGGACCTCAGCCTGAGGCATTCAGCCTTGAAGATATCTGGCTGGGACCCGCAAGAGTCAGCCTTGAAGGGATCCAGTACCCAGGGGGAGTTAAACTTGAAGGGATCTGGACTGGACCCCAAGAGATCCACTACCCAGGGAGATCAGCTCTTCGGGAATCCAGTATCTGAAGGCAGGCTGCGGCTAGCTAGTGACATTGTATCTGGTAGTAGGCTGCGGGTGGCAAGTGGCACACTGTATCTGCTGGCAGGCTGCGGGTGGAAAGTGGCACATTTTATCTGGTGGCAGGCTGTGGGTGTATTTGGCAGCAGGCTATGGGTGGCAAGTGACACGCTACATCTGGCTGCAGCCTATGGGTGGCAAGCGACACACTGTAGCAGGCGGCAGGCTATGGGTGGCAAGTGACGCGCTGCATCTGGCGGTAGGCAATGGTGGCAAGTGACACACTGCATCTGGCGGCAGGTGACTGTACAAAATGACACGCTGCATCTGGCGGCAGGCGACTACAAAGTTACACGCTGCATCTGGCGGCAGGCCATGGTGGCAAGTGACATGCTGCATCTGGCGACAGAGAACTGTTCAAAGTGATATGCTGCATCTGGTGGCAGGTTATGGGTGGAAAGTGACACACTGCATCTGGTGGAATTTGATCATCCTGACACCAGATAAAGCATGGTGTCGGGATGATTTAAGTGCTAACACCAGCCATTTGCCCGACAAATCGCCCCCGCCGCTTAATTCCCCATCAACCCCAAGACTACATTCCTCCCCCATATTTTTTTGGGAGGGGGTTGTCCCTGAATGGCAGTTTGGAAATGTGGTCACCCTAATCCGGCCCTGAGCAGCGCTTTCAAGATTAGAGGCAACGACGGGAAGAGGTTGACTAAGGGAAATCTCCAAGAGATTGAGAAGGCATCTTAAGCTAGTGCCTGGTTGTGATGGAATTTTGACATGAACCTTGGGCATTCCATGGGGTCGCCATCAGGTCTACCGAGGGTGTTCCCCATCTGCCAAAGATTGGTCTCAGGTAGCTCTTTTTGATTGACCATTCATTCCTGTTGGGAAAATCTCGATTCAACTGGTCTGCTATGTGATACTGACTGCCTGGAATGTAGGCTGCCGTCAAAGCCTCCACATGAGCTTCGGCCCATACGAATATCTTGGTTGCCAACTGCAACAACGGCAGGCTTTTGGTTCCTCCCTGTTTGACTATATAAGCTACTGCCGTCTGGTTGTCCAGCATAAGTTTGACCCAAGTTCCCTGAATCAGAACCTTGAATACCAGTGGGGCTAGGTATGCTGCCTGTAACTTCAAAAAGTTGAAGTGTCTGGTCTCTGTCCTGTTCCCTCTACCTTAGACCTGCCAGCCGAGGCAGTGAGTGCCCCAGCCCAGGAGACTGGCATCTGAGGTTATCTGCATTCAATCTCCCAGGCTGAGAGGCATGCTCAGCGACAGAGTCCCCAGCACTATCCACCACGCCAGGCCCTGGCGTATCCGTCTCAGCAAGAAGATCCTCTGGTCCGATGATAGGCCATCCCATTGGTCTAGAAAGGATATTTGAAATGCACTTGTATGGAATCTTGCCCAGGGAACAGCTGGAGTTGCAGCTGTGAACATTCCCAGGAGCGTCATACAGTCTCTCGCCGAGAGCGATGAGGACTTCATCACACTCTTGATGCAGGCTGCTATCTCGGCCACTTTGCGATATGGCAGCAAGATCTGCCCCCTCTATGCGTTGAATATAAGCCCTAGGTATTCCATCTTCTGGGATGGCATCAAATGGCTTTTCTGCCTGTTGATGATCTAGCCAAACTCAGATCATCAGAACATCTTCAGAACCACCTAGTGTTGTTGTGTCGCCAACTCCTCGCTTACGCAGTCCACCACCAAGATGTCATCTAGGTAGTGGAAGATTTTAATGCCCATCAAACATATTGCTGCAATGGTGGCTAGTAAGATTTTGTAAATATTGATTCCATTTTGAATTTCCTGGGATCGTTGAAGTGATTTAAAGACCTTAGGTCTAAGACTGGTCTGAGATCCCTGGATGCTTTGGGCACCAGAAAAATTGGACAGTAAACTCATCTTCTCTGCTATCTTAGAGGAGCTGGGAGATTGCTTCTTTTTGAAATAACTCGGTCACATATTCTTGCAAGCACCTTTGTCTCATCCGATCTTGTAGCTATTCTGTTTGGAGAAAGATATCTGGCGGCTTTTCTCGAAATATTATCCTGTAACCCTGTTTGATTGTCTTCTGGACCCATTGGTCCTTAACTCTCTCCGCCCATACCCTCCAAAAGGTCGCCAACCTGGCACCCATCTGGAGGGGTCGGATGGCCAAACCGTCAAAAGGAATTCGCTGCTTTCTTAGCGGTCTGAGCAGCCCTGAACTTCACGTTCCGTAGAAAGGAGCTTTGTGTGCCTCTCCATTGGGATTTAGCATATTCTCAACCTGGTCTGTGCGACCTGGCCTCCCGGGCTCTTCTGAACTTTGGCCTGAGCGAACGGTTACAAGTGTTTGTTCTGGGGCGACATCCGCCACCCAATGGCACAACCACAGAGCCCTCTTCACCGTTAGTGAATGAATCATGAGCCTTGCCAGTAGTTTGACCAGGTTTATGGAGGCTTCTGCCAGAAAGGTGGCCAACAGATTAAGATCCGCCAGAGCCGTTATGATTCTGGTCGCCTCTACGCCTGACTTAGGGGCCGTCTTCACATTTGTGACCCAGACCTTCAGAGCCCTGAAAATAGAAGTTAGCGCTATGTCCGGGCGGCAGGCTGCACCTGCAGTTGAATAGATCTTCTTCAGGTCTGCGTCTGCACGTCTATCCATTGGGTCCCTGAAGGTAGTATAATCCTCAAACACATGCCTTGCTAGGCGCTGCAAGGTTGCGTCTACTCCTGGGGCTGATTCACAAAAAGCAGCGTCTGAGGCCTTGAATGGGTATAATTTAAAAAAGTATGTATGTTTGCCTTTTTTTCAGGCTTCTCCCATTTCTCCTCTAATAACTCGCAGATCTCCATCATGAACGGAATAGTGGCCCCCTGGTTTTTTAGGTTTGGGAAATATCTCTTGATTTTCTCTGGCGGCTTCCTTAACTGCCGTAATGTACGGCTCTATGAGCTGGAAGTCAAATATTCTTCAGACTCTGAGGAGTCTCTTGAGGATATTTTGAGCACTGATGGTGAGTCCCATTTATGCTTAGACGTGCTTTTGCCTCTAGACTTGGCCTTGGAAGCATTTGCACTAGAGACAAAATTCATACTTTTTGCCATCCTTTATCCTAAGGGTCCCTTTCTCTTTATCCGTGGCCACATCTCTTATGCATTCTGCGCACAAGAGTTTTTCGGGAAAGGATGGTGCTGAACAGGCCCAGCAGAGGCCCTTGGATGGACAACCTCTTGTTACTCTCTGCTCTGCCGCCAGGGATTTACTGGGGCCTGGACTGGCAGTTGCTTGGGGTCTGTGTCCTGTGCGTGACCCTGATACATGAAGAGAATTTGAGCTGCTGCGGGACTTTTCACTTCCACAAATGTCTTTTTTTAGGGCTTCTGCTTTTATAAAGACAAGACACCTTATTATTCTGGTGTATGGCACTCCTTTTGCTTGTGGCCCACGTAGACCCCTCCTACCTTTTCTTTGTGCTCTTGGGGGCTGTGGTGTGCTCATAGCTGAAGTGATATAAAAACAGAATTAGAAAAGAAGAAGCAAGCTCCTATTCTATTCTCTCTCTTTTTTTTTGTTACTGGCCCTTTAAGAAAAAGGAATCTGCTTTACCTGGATGCCGGATAGTGAGTTACTGGGGTGGCAGCAGGCTTAGAAGATATCTAACAAGCTGAAATACATAGGGACTCTGAATTAGGGTAATTTAAGCAGTCACATCTAGCAAGCACTGACAAGAGCACAGCCACCCTTCCCCCTCCACAGCAGGAGGGAACTCACCAAAACAGGTCTCTTTCTCTAGCCGTGTGATTCAGCATTAGAGTCTCTGCAGCTCCGAGCTTTATCCTGGGTGTTGCTAGGAGATGCCTGTCACCCCCGCCCCCCACGCCCCCCCCCCCGACGTCAGCACTGGCCAACAGAAAATACAGGGGAAGCGGCTGGCGCCGCTCCTAGGGACAGGGGGATAGCAGGAAAAGTGCACGATCTTCAGGCAGCACCACAGCCCCATATTGGAATGTTCTTTAAGCATTCCTCTGCCTGCAGCCCCTGCACCTTTAGCATCCAGTTTTTAAGAGGTTTTACCTCTAATGTTCTGAACCTTCCAACCCAGGAGAGGCTTGAACCTGGGGGGGGTAGGTTCAGTAAGGTGGTGTAATCAATCCTCGAGCATGGTGGCTTGACCAAAAAAAGAGAACAAGGGGGGAGGAGAGGCTCACTTTTATTTGCTAGGAGAGGTAGTCCTGAGAGACTGGAGGACAGGCCAGGACATAATAAAATTTTTTCAGCTAATTTTTTCTCATAACTGAGCTCTTCCATTGCTCCTATCAGTTTGGTTGCCCTTCTCTGCACTTTTTCCAGTTCCCCAATATCCTTTTTGTAAACTGGTGCCCAAATCTGAACTGCATATTCAAGATGAGGTCTTACTAATACTTTGTACAAGGGCAAAATTATGTCTTTATAACTCTTTTAAAGCAGAACTAAAGTCCCAATATTTACCTTTTATGTAATGGTCCAAAATCCCTTCCTAAAGCTGGCATCATCTATATGGCTTCTTTAGAGTGCCAGGCCGATGCAGGATGACATCACTCCAGGGCATGCAGATATGCACCTCAGTGTACATTCCAAAGAAGACTGCGAGCAGGCAGATCAGTTTTTTTATTACTATAGGGACATTGAATTTATCCTTCTGTAATAAAGAGCCTGCCTGCTTCCAGTCTTTGAATCTGGGACTTTAGTTTCCCTTTAATACAAGAAAGTGGCTTGCTTTAGAAACTGCAGTTTGGCATTACATGATATTATTAAAGCGGAACTAACCCCATCAATTTAAGCGATTTGTAAAACCGTAACATTCAAGGCATGCCATGAATAATAACTGTTGTATTAGCATGTACACTTAACGGAGCTGTCAAGCCATGAAATGGCACTGATCACATGTGTTAAGATAGCAGCGTCCTTGGCTGTAAACAATAGGAGGGTTTAGTTCCCATTTAAGTCTATGATCTACCAGAACACCCAGATTCTTCCCAACCATTTACTTCCCCAGGTGAGTGAATATAGTGTCTGGTGGTGATGCGCTGTGATATGAGATGGTATACATGTGTGGTAATACAAGTGCTAAACACTAGGTAAATGGCAAAAATTTTAATAAAGTGTCCACACACAATCATAGAGTTCTGATAAGCTGCTAATAAGAAAATATACTGTAAGCTGTAACAAAAATAAAGCCTCACATCTGTGTGAAAAAATAGATAAACAAACTGTGTGCTTAACCACTTGCCGACCGTGTATCGTAGATACACGTCGGCAAGTGGCACTCATTGTTGTGGGAGGACGTTATATAACGTCCTCCCACAATCGCGCTCCCGTGCGCGCGAGATGCTATGTGCCAGCCGTTCACCAATTCGTGTGTCAAACAAATAGATAAAAAAGTGTGTCTACACTCCGAAATAAAAACAATGTCGAATGTCATATAAAAGAATAATCGTCGAATAGTCTTGAGATACTAACACACACCTGTGAAATAATTTTAAAAACGGTAAATGGATCACAAATCGTGAACATAATGGTGTGTACATATGGTAGAGTATAGTGTCGCGTAGTGGTGGTCTGTGATATAAGTGAGTGGACCCCTTCATTTACCAACCCTTCTTAGACCCACAAGACCATCTAGTATCTGAATTTACCCTTGATTTGGGAGGAT
>BLSH010370703.1:641854-666978 GCA_018402905.1 Glandirana rugosa | reverse complement strand
CAGGATCCTGGTGTAGGTTCCCGGGGAGTCCAGATGCTGGAGGATGAAGTGGAGGGCCAGGTTGATGGCATTGTCTACAGATCTGTTGGCTCTGTAGGCGAACTGCAGGGGGTCCAGGAGGGGGGAGGTGATGGACTTGAGGTAGGACAAAACCAGCCCCTCAAATGACTTCATGACTACAGACGTCAGCGCCACCGGCCTGTAGTCATTAAGTCCAGTGATCCGGGGCTTCTTGGGGACAGGGACGATGATGGAGGACTTGAAGCACGCTGTGACCTGGCAAGACTCCAGAGAGGTGTTAAACATGTCTGTGAAGACAGGTGTCAGCTCATCAGCACAGTGTCTCAGTGTGGCAGGAGACACGCCGTCCGGCCCGGGTGCTTTGCGGGTCTTTTGTCTTTTAAATTGCCTCCACACATCCTGTTCTGAAACTGAAAGGGCAGCGGGGGAGGAGTGGTTGTCCAGGTTGGGCTGGGCTGGAGTGTCCTCTGTGGTGGTAGAGGTGGGGGAGGGGTGTGAAGTGTTAAAGCGAGCATAATGTGTGTTAAGTTGCTCAGCCAGTTATTACACTTTTGAGCACCAGGACAATGGAAACACCCATAAAATGACCCCATTTTGGAAAGCAAACACTCTAATGTATAATCTATGAGGCATAATGAGTCTTTTGAACATGTCATTTCTTTCCAGAAGTTTTTGGAAAATGTGGAAAAAAATGAAAACGCATTTTTTTTACACAAAGTTGTCAAATTATAAGATATTTCCAACACATAGCATGTACCTAGAAAAAATGACACAACAAAATACATTCTGCTACTCCTCCTGAGTATGACGATACCACATATGTGAGACTTTTACACAGCCTGGCCACATACAAAGGCCCAACATTGAAGTAGCACCTTTAGGTGTTCTACAAGCATAAATTACACATCTCATTTCTCAACACCTATTACACTTTTGAAGGTCCTGGAGCACCAGGACAATGGAAACGCCCACAAAATGACCCCATTTTGGAAAGCAAACACTCTAATGTATAATCAATGAGGCATAATGAGTCTTTTGAACATGTCATTTCTTTCCAGAAGAGGAAAAAAACAATGCGGCGCTACTATTATTCAAAGTCCAAAGTAGAATCTTAAATCAGTGGTAAACCACCATAAAATTAAAGTACACAGTGTAGTCCAGTGTATAATTCAGTACTTCAGTGCATAATAAAGCATATAATTCGGTGACTTCCACCCACATGCGATGTTAACCACCACCACCAGGAACAATGGATGGGTACTCTTACCAGAGAGCAATTAGAATCAAGCGTGTCACAACTCAACTCCAGTTGTCATCAGGGAGATTCTTCACATAAGTAACCTTCCCAGTAGAGGGTAATTGGAATCAGGTGTATAAAAACTCAGTAATAACTGTCATCAGAGGGCTTCTTAACATTAGATAGGCATCAAACACTTTCCAGGTAGAGTAATCCCACATCGATGACCCGATAAGGAACGAAATGTAAAGACAGAGGACCTCAAGCAGAAAACAAACCTACATAGCGTAATACTTTTTAACTGATATTTTATTGAGAAGAGGTATTGCACTTACATGTATGACATGAACAATAAGCACAGCATGGAATTCCAGCATAAAGATGATTTGGAGGGCGAAATAGGATGGAGCAGACTCCTGTCACCCGACGCGTTTCGTCTTAACAGACTTCCACAGGGGTATCTGCTACTGCACTGGTACTGCTGGACCACCCCATCCTCCAGCCAAACCACTGCTAGACCCCTCTTTGTCCTCCAGCCACCCCATGCTGGTATTGCTGTACCCCCCAGCATCCAGTGACCCCCGCTGGTACACCCCCCAAATCCCCAAGTGGGGGATGGGAACCCCCTTCCCCAGGGCAGGTGGGAGCCCTGTTCCCAGGACAGATGGGGTCCTTGTCCCCTGGGGAGATGGGCTCCCTGTCCTCAGGGCAGATGGGGCCCTGCTGTCCCTAGGTCAGATGAGCTCCCTGTCCCCAGGGCAGATGGGCTCCCTGTCCCTAGGGCAGATGGGCTCACTGTCCCCAGAGTAGATGGGCTCCCTGTCCCCAGGACAGATGGGGGCCCTGTCCCCAGGGCAGATGGGCTTCCTGCCCCCCAGGGCAGATGGGCTCACTGTCCACATGGCAGATGGGGCCCTGTCCCCAGGGCAGGTGGAGTGGGGTATGGGTCATTTCCCAGGGCAGATGGGCTCCCTGTCCACATGGCAGATGGGGCCCTGTCCCCAGGGCAGGTGGAGTGGGGTATGGGTCGTTCCCCAGGGCAGATGAGCTCTCTGTTCCCAGGGCAGATGGGCTCCCTGTCCCCAGGGCAGATGCTGGCCCTGTCCCCAGGGCAGATGGGCTTCCTGCCCCCAGGGCAGATGGGCTCCCTGTCCACATGGCAGATGGGGCCCTGTCCCCAGGGCAGGTGGAGTGGGGTATGGGTCGTTCCCCAGGGCAGATGGGCTCCCTGTCCACATGGCAGATGGGGCCCTGTCCCCAGGGCAGGTGGAGTGGGGTATGGGTCGTTCCCCAGGGCAGAGTGGCTCTCTGTCCCCAGGGCAGATGGGCTCCCTGTCCCCAAGGCAGATTGGGGCCCTGTCCCCAGGGCAGATGAAGTGGGGTATGAGTCGCTTCACTCACCATGACTAAGCTGCAAGGTCAGGTTGATGGAGCGCAGCACTAATAGGATGCATACTGTGCTGCAGCTGGCCGCCCTCCAAGCATGTATCCATGGTCTGCTGGGCTCCCGCCAGCAGCACAGACAGGGCTGATCAGCATGGGAGGCCACATCACTCTCCAAGGGAGATCTGTGTATGACGGGGAGAGGAGGGAGCGGGGCTGAGAGACAAGCTTGCAGCATCCTCCGGGGAGCTGGCCGTGTGCCTCTGTGTGCTGGATGTTTAGGAGAAGCGTGCGCCATATGGCTGTGCCTGGGCTCTGTTACAAAGGAGTGGATGGGGGGCGGGACTCTGGCTGGATGAACACTGGACCAAACAGCACTGTATGGGGAAGGAGAGAGGGACCGGAGGAACCGGCCAAAGAGACGCGGGTTTGGGATTGTGAGATTAGCAGCCAGTGCAGAAGAGCTACCCACACCATCCTCCAGCCACTCGGGCGCTCGTACTACAACCCACCCAGCTGCCTATGCTGGTCCAAGCTGGCACCAGCCCTATGTACAGGGGCCCAGGTAGCAATTGCAATCCCTGCACCCTCTGTAGCTACGCCCATGACCCTAATGTGTAATCTATGAAGCATTATGAGTCTTTTGAACATGTCTTTTTTTCCAGAAGTTTTTGGAAAATGTGGAAAAAAATTAAAACACATTTTTTTTACACAAAGTTGTCCATTTATTTGAATCAAAGAAAGGTTTTATTGAAACATGTACATTGAACAAGCATTTAACCACCATTTCACATGATCATACATGAACTACAGACTGGCAACATCACAAGCAATTGACAGTTACACAAATCTTCAGCTCACCTCGTGTGAAAGCAAATTCCCCACCTTTCCCGACCTCAGCAATATAAAGTTTCTTGGGGTATACACCCTTGCAATTCTACACATTCCATCACCCCTGCAGTAGTCTCATCATCACCAACTCTCTGGGAGACAATCCTGGAACGTCTAGCCATGGTGACCATAGCTTCTCAAATTTGTGGACCCGACCTCTGTGTTGGCAGATACACCTTTCCAACCTCAGTGTGTTTCTGTCAGGAAAAGAGTGTTTCCTAGCGTTTCCGCGGTGGTGCGCGCGCCTGTGCGCATTCGCGCGCACCCGTGCGCGTTCGCACACGCTCTCACGTGTGCGCTAACGCGCCGGAAACAGCGCCTGGCGGCCCTATTTCAATCAGCAGAGCCCTGCAGCCGGCACTGTCCGCTCTACAGTGTTCCCTGTTCCTGTGACCCCCCGGTGATTACTTCTTTGTGACTTCCTGTTCCTGTGGCCCCGGCAATTCCTTTGGGCCTGTTGATATCTGCCTGCATCTGACCCCGGCTTGTTTACGACCATCCGTTTGCCTGCTCCCTCTGTACTTCTGTTGCCAGCACGTTGCCGACCCTGCCTGTACCCGACCATCCGTTTGCCTGATCCTGTTGTACCGCACCGCCTGCCAGTTGCCAACCCGGACTGAACCACTACTCTCCTGTCTTGCACGAGCTACCGTGGACTTCTCCTTACCACCTGAAGATTGTCCAGCCCTCGTGCCCCCCTGTGCTCCAGAGCTCCCTGTCCACACTACCAGGGGTTCTCGAACCAGGGCCGCAAGAGAGGTTGCCCCTGCATAAGCCAGACTCTACCACCAGGTACGTGACAGAAGCGGACAGCCATGTCAGAGTCTGCGCCGTGGCCGTCTCCCATGGAAGAGCTATGCACACACCTCGCTAGACTAACCCAGGCAGTGCAAAACCTGCTGGAAGGATATGCACGCCTGGAAGATCAAGTTCAGGACTTGACCACTCCTAATCCCTCCAGCAAGGGGCACACATCTCCCCGTACCACAGTGACTCTGCCCACGGAGCCTAAGGTACCTATGCCTGAGCGGTTTACGGGGGACCGCAGGAAGTTCAGGGCCTTCCGCAGTACCTGCAATTTGTATTTCGCTCTCCAGCCCCACGCGTTCTCCTTGGAGGCCACCAAGGTAGGCCTGGTAATATCCCTCCTCCAGGACGACCCACAGGCCTGGGCTCATCGGCTACTGGAGCAAAAGGCCCCTGAGGTCTCCACCTTGGACGGATTCTTCAAGGCTATGGCCCAGCTATATGAGGATCCACACCTGGCAGCCACCGCGGAATCTACGCTCCATGCCCTCCAGCAGGGTGGCCGCCCTGTGGAGGACTATGTATCTGAGTTCCGGCACTAGAGCGCTGATACCGCTTGGGATGGTGCTGCCCTCTGCCACCAGTTCCGGCTGGGACTTTCCGAAGCGCTCAAGGATGAGTTGGCACGTGTTGGGGTTCCTCATACCCTGGAAGCGCTCATTATTCTGGCCATCCAGATAGACCGTCGCTTGCGGGAGCGCAGCGCAGAGAGGGCCACAGTGTCCCTGCGCCCTTCCTGGATGCCTCCCCAAGCACCTACCCTTCCAGGTCCCGGCTCAGTGACAACCTCCTCCTCCTCTCCACAAAGTCATCTTGAGTTTAGGTGGTCTAGCTTCTTCCGCCCATCCTTATCCCTAGAGGAACACCGGAAACATGTCAGGCGTGTACTACAGCACGGCCTGTATGCCAAGGCTGAAAAGTGTGCCTTTGAATGCACAGAGATCGCTTTCTTGGGGTTCCATATCTCCACTTCTGGCACAACCATGGATACCCAAAAAGTCGCAGCTATTGTGGACTGGCCCCCACCGGCGGACAAGAAGGCAGTACAACGCTTCATTGGCTTTGCCAATTTTTATAGAAGTTTCATCCGGGGATTTTCTGCTGTTATCTCCCCGATAACACAGCTTACCAAACAAAATACCCGCTTCGCCTGGACCCCAGAAGCACAAAGTGCTTTTCAGACCTTAAAGAGACTCTTCACCTCGGCACCTGTTCTTAAGCACCCCGACTCCACGTGGCCCTACATCTTGGAGGTAGATGCTTCGGAGACCGCCGTCGGGGCAGTCTTGTCCCAGAGACAGGGGCCCAAGGTGTCCCTGCACCCCATCGCCTTCTTCTCACGGAAGCTCTCTCCCCCCAAGAGAAACTACGACGTGGGTGACAGGGAGCTTTTAGCCATTAAATCCGCCCTTTTGGAAGGGGCTACTCACCCAGTTTTGGTCTTCACAGACCACAAAAATTTAGAGTATCTTAGGACTGCCAAGCACGATGGGCCCTATTTTTCTCTCGGTTTAACCTACACATTATGTACCGGCCAGGATCCAAGAATGTCAAGCCAGATGCGCTGTCTAGGATGTTCCACGAAACCGGAGAAACACCCCCGCCTGACACCATTCTACCAGCGCACCACTTCCTGTTAATCCAAGAGGATCTCCTGACCCAGATCAGGCAAACATTGGCCAGCTCCACCATACCCGCAGTTCCTGAACTTGCTCTTAAGGATGGGTTATGGTGGTCTGGTACGCAAGTTTTCGTGCCAGAAAAGCTTCGCTTGTCCGCCCTGGAACGCTGCCATGACCATCACTTAGCCGGACACTTTGGTCATCGGAAAACTACCGAGCGACTTGCCCGCACCTTTTGGTGGCCACAGATTAAAGAGGACTGTAAGAATTACCTTAAGGCCTGTCCTGTCTGTGCTAGGAACAAGGTGGAAAGAACCAAAGCCTGGGGTCTATTAAAACCATTACCTGTCCCTGAGCGTCCGTGGGCACAGATCTCAATGGACTTCATTGTGGAATTGCCCCCATCCGCAGGCTACACAACAATCTTTGTGGTGGTCGACCGCATCACGAAGATGCGCACTTTATCCCGATGCGGGGCACTCCCTCAGCCACAGAAACGGCCAAAGTCTTCATCCGGGAAGTGATCCGCCTACACGGCATTTTGAAAAACGTGGTATCAGACAGAGGGGTGCAATTCACCTCTCGAGTCTGGAGGTCCCTGTGCTCCATCTTAGGAATCAAGTTGGCCTTCTCGTCAGCCTACCACCCTCAGTCCAATGGTCAAACGGAAAGGACCAACCTGACCCTGGAGCAATATCTCTGATGCTGCTCTTCCTACTCCCAAGATGACTGGGTCTCCTTGTTACCATTAGCCGAGTTCGCCTACAACAATTCCATCCATTCTGCCACCAAGCAGTCTCCGTTTTGGGCGAATCTCGGCTACCATCCCACATTCCTGCCTGTTTCCATCCCGGAAAGTGCCATCCCGGCCACACAGGAAATCACCAAATTTTTGGAAGAAAACAACAAGATGCTGCAGGAGACCCTTATGCAGACTCAGGAGCGCAATAAGGAACTTTATGATAGGAAGAGACGCAGAGAGCTTGACCTCCAGCCTGGCGATCGGGTCTGGTTGGCGACCACTAACCTGCGACTGTCCTGTCCATCCAAGAAGCTGGGACCAAAATTCATAGGACCTTTTCCAGTTAAAAAGAGGATTCACAAGGTGGTCTATGAACTCGACCTGCCATCCTCACTCAAGATCCATCCGGTGTTCCATGTACACCTCCTAAAGCCAGTGGCCAAGGACCTGTTTCCAGGACGAAGGTCGGCTCCACCTGGACCGGTGGTAATAGATGGGGAGGAGGAGTTTGAGGTCGAATCAATCCTCGATTGCAGAAGAAGAGCTGGGGGAATACAGTTTCTGGTAAAATAGAGAGGTTATGGCCCTGAAGAAAACTCGTGGGAGCCGGAAAGCAACTTTCATGCCCAGGAAATGGTCAGAACTGGCAGCCCTATTTCAGTCAGCAGAGCTCTGCAGCCGGTGCTGTCCGCTCTACAGCGTTCCCTGCACCTGTGACCCCCCGGTGATTACTTTTGTGTGACTGACTCCGGCTTGTTTATGACCATCCGTTTGCCTGCTCCCTCTGTACTTCTGTTGCCAGCACGTTGCTGACCCTGCCTGTACCCGACCATCCGTTTGCCTGATCCCATTGTACCGCACTGCCTGCCAGTTGCCAACCCGGACTGAACCACTACTCTCCTGTCTTGCACGAGCTACCTTGGACTTCTCCTTACCACCTGTAGATTGTCCAGCCCTCGTGCCCCCCTGTGCTCCAGAGCTCCCTGTCCACACTACCAGGGGTTCTCGAACCAGGGCCGCAAGAGAGGTTGCCCCAGCATAAGCCAGACTCTACCACCAGGTACGTGACAGTTTCCCATATGTGTTACCCGTGTTTTAACTAGGGTGGGTTAGCGGATTTCGAATGTAGGATCATTACTTCCCTGGCCTGGAATAGGGCCCTAGAAACAGCTATTCTAGTTGTCTCATCCTGTACTGCCTCTTCCAAAATGCCAAGCAGACACTGCATGGGGTTCAGTAGGACCTTTACCTGGAAGACTCAATTGATGGTGGCCACTACCTCATGCCAGTACCGATGCAGTTTGGAGCATGCCATAAAGTTGTCCATTTATAAGATATTTCCAACACATAGAATGTACATAGCAAAAATGACACCCCAACAGTGGCGGCTGGTGAAATTTTAGGATGGGGATGCTAGACCCAGCCCTTCCTTTTTGACCCCTCCCACTTCCCATAAGCCCCACCCCTTATAGTTTCCATCCCTCAGGGTAGGAGTATATAGCCCAGCATCACCAGATAGGGTATACAGCATCACAGGTAGGGTATACAGCATCACCAGATAGGGCATACGGCAACCCCAGATAGGGGTATACAGAGTCACCAGATAGGAGTATACAGAGCCCCAGATAGGGGTATACAGGGTCACCAGATAGCAGTATACACTTACAGAGCCCCAGATAGCAGTATACAGAGCCCAAAATAGCAGTATACAGAGTCACCATATAGCAGTATACAGAGTGGGTTGCATGACAGGCACTGATGGGCTCACAGGACAGGTACTCAGATGGGATGACAGGTACACAGATGGTGTAACAGGTACTCAGGCGGGATGCCAGGTACTCAGGCAGGGTGACAGGTACTCTGATGGTATGGCAGGTACTCTGATGGACTGACAGGTGCACTGATGATATGACAGGTACTCTGATGGACTGACAGGTACTCTGATGGACTGACGGGTACTCTGGTGGACTGACAGGTACTCTGAGGGTATGGCAGGTACTCTGATGGACTGACAGATACTCTGATGGACTGACGGGTAATCTGATGGACTGACAGGTACTTCATTTACTTCCCCATTTATACCCCTCCTAGAATGTGTGAATGCATGATTCATATTGATGTATTAGTTATTAATGGTATTGTTATAATATAATGTTACCAAAAGAGTTGAGCGAACCCGGACTGTAAAGTTCAGGTCCGTACCGGACTTTGGGGTGTCCGTGCCCCGAACCCGATCCCGGACATTAAAAAAAAGTCCGGGATCGGGTTCGGTATTTGGGTATTTTTTGAGCCTTTTCTATAGCTGCTGGGCAGCCAATCAACAAGCTTTTCACTAGTTTGCCCTTAGAAGCCATCACAGCCATGCCTACTAATGGCATGGCTGTGATTGGCCAGTGCATCATTTGACCCAGCCTCTATATGAGGGTGGAGTCATGTAGCGCCGCGTGTCAGATCGTTTCAGGCTAGAGTAGGGAGAGGTTAATGCTGGTGCTGTGAGGGAAAGATTAGCGTTCACAACCATCTCAGACTGCATTAGGGAGACCTTCATTGCGGTCCTGTGAGGGAGACATTAGCGTTCAGAACCATCTTATAGTGCATTAGGGAGATGTTCCTGTCTGTGCTGTGAGGGAGACATTAGTGTTCAGAACCATCTTATAGTATATTAGGGAAACGTAACTGTTGGTGCTCTGAGGGGGAGATTATCATTCTAAAACCATCTACTACTGCATTAGGGAGACGTTCCTGTTGGTGCTCTGAGGGAGAGATTATCATTCTAAAACCATCTACTACTGCATTAGGGAGAGGTTCCTGTTGGTGCTCTGAGGGAGAGTTTATCGTTCTAAAACCATCTACTACTGTATTAGGGAGAGGTTCCTGTTGGTGCACTGAGGGAGAGTTTATCGTTCTAAAACCATCTACTATTGCATTAGGGAGACGTTCCTGTTGGTGCTCTGAGGGAGAGATTATCGTTGTAAAACCATCTACTACTGCATTAGGGAGAGGAGACCGGCCTCACACAGCCATTGGTATACTTTTTTTTTTTGAATATGTCTCAATATTTTGGGGGCTACCCCAATTTGAAAAAAAAACAAACAAACAAATAGCAGTGTGGCTACCTCCTCCTCCTCCACCACCGCCACTTCCACCTACACTGCCACGGTCATGGCCTAGTCAACCTTTAGGCTCCAACTCCACATCCACCTCCTCCTCCCATTTTTATTTATTTTTTGTTATTTTAAGTTATTTCCCTATCCACATTTGTTTGTAGGGCACTTGTCCTACCCCAATTTTGCTTCCTTTTGTAGCCCTCTAGCCCTTTCCAGGACTTTTTTACAGCCATTTTAGGGCCCAAAAGTTCGGGTCACCATTGACTTCAATGGGGTTTGGGGTCCGGGGTACCGAACCCAAACTTTTCCGCAAAGTTTGGCCGAACCAGACGAACCCGAACATCCAGGTGTCCGCTCAACTCTAGTTACCAATTATATTATGTGTTAACCATGTGTAATATTAATAATTCCTTGTTGGGCTGGCATTATCTTATTTTTTGTTATGTTTGTAGAATGTTTTGGAGTATTCTTCACAAAATATTGAGCACTACCCACTCTTTGGAAGGTAATTAACCACTACCCCTACTTTAAAGCCGGCGATTTCCTGCACCGCAAGAATGATCATAGCGGCAGTTCAGCCACTTGATCGTTCTTACAGGCAGCAGGAGGGGACCCCCCCCATGCCCTCCGGTGCTTCTCCGGGTCCGCCCGTGCCATTGGCGGCCCGGAAAATGAATCCGTCGCTGTGAATGCGGCTGGAGACCAAGATCATTCTTTTTTTTTTTTGATCTCAGTCTTTCTAGCCTGGAGGAGAGATGTGAGGTCTTATTGACCACATATCTCTCCATAAAGAGTACCTGTCACACATTATTCCTATTACAAGGGATGTTTACATCCCTTGTAATAGGAATAAAAATGATCACATTTTTTTTTAAAAGACACAGTATAAAAATGGAAGCAAACGTATATGCAAGTCGCGCCCGCATATGTAAACGCCGTTCAAACCACACATGTGAGGTATCGCCGTGAATGTTAGAGCGAGAGCAATAATTCTAGCACTAGACCTCCTCCATAACTCTAAACTGTTAACTTGCAGAAATTTTTAAAGCGTCTCCTATGGGGATTTTTAAGTACCGAAGTTTGGATAAAGTTAAGGTAACTAGCACACTGTCATTGGCTTATATAAAAATCAATTGTTATTTTAATGGATGTTTTTCCTTTTATTTTTGTCTTTAGGACAGCACCAATCACCTTGCAATATTTATAAGCTACCCCTAGATTTCAAGGACGACTGGCAACCTTATATCCATATATTTTCTGGAATAGAATTTCAAGCAAAATGCAAATGTTCGCATATAGGGAACCTTCAATGGGAAAGAAAGTGGGCCACTCCACACGGTTGTGCCCATCTAGGGTGATGAAGGACCATATCCTCTAAATATGTATAAATCAAACAGTGAAATGTGTACAGTATCTCACAAAAGTGAGTACACCCCTCACATTTTTGTAAATATTTTATTATATCTTTTCATGTGACAACACTGAAGAAATTACACTTTGCTACAATGTAAAGTAGTGAGTGTACAGCTTGTATAACAGTGTAAATTTGCTGTCCCCCTCAAAATAACTCAACACACAGCCATTAATGTCTAAACCTCTGACAACAAAAGTGAGTACTCCCCTAAGTGAAAATTTCCAAATTGGGCACAAAGTGTCAATATTTTGTGTGACCACCATTATTTTCCAGCACTGCCTTAACCCTCTTGGGCATGGAGCTCACCAGAGCTTCTCAGGTTGCCACTGGAGTCCTCTTCCACTCCTCCATGATGTCACGGAGCTGGTGGATGTTAGAGAACGTGTGCTCCTCCACCCTCCGTTTGAGGATGCCCCACAGATGCTCAATAGGGTTTAGTTCTGGAGACATGCTTGGTCAATCCATCACCTTTTCCCTCAGATTCTTCAAGGTAGTGGTCATCTTGAAGGTGTGTTTAGGGTCATTATCATGTTGGAATACTGGCGTGCATTCCAGTCCCTGAAGGGAGGGGATAATGCTCTGCTTCAGTATGCCACAGTACATGTTGCCATACATGCTTTCCTCAATGAACTGTAGCTCCCCAGTGCAGACAGCACTCATGCATCCCCAGACCATGGCGCTCCCACCACCATGCTTGACTGTAGGCAAGACATACTTGTCTTTGTACTCCTCACCTGGTTTGCCGCCACATACGCTTGACACCATCTGAACAAAATACGTTTATCTTGGTCTCATCAGATCACAGGACATGGTTCCAGTAATCCATGTCTTTAGTCTGCTTGTCTTCAGCAAACTGTCTGCGGGCTTTCTTGTGCATCATCTTTAGAAGAGGCTTCCTTCTGGGACGACAGACATGCAGACCAGTTTGATACAGTGTGCGGCATATGGTCTAAGCACTGACAGGCAGACCCCCACCCCTTCAAACTCTGCAGTAATGCTGGCAGCACTGATATGTCTATTTCCCAAAGACAACCTCTGGATATGACGCTGAGCATGTGCACTCAACTTCTTTGGTCAACCATGGCGAGGATTGTTCTGAGTGGAACCTGTCCTGTTAAACCGCTGTATGATCTTGGCCACCATGCTGCAGCTCAGTCTCAGGGTCTTGGCAATCTTCTTATAGTCTAGGTCTTTATGTAGAGCAACAATTCTTTTTTTCATATCCTCAGAGAGTTCTTTGTCATGAGGTGCCATGTTGAACTTCCAGTGACCAGTATGAGAGAGTGAGAGCGATAACACCAAATTTAACACACCTGCTCCCCATTCACACCTGAGACCTTGTAACAGTAACGAGTCACATGACACCAGGCATCGAAAATGGCGAATTGGGCCCAATTTGGACATTTTCACGTAGGGGTGTACTCACTTTTGTTGCCAGCAGTTTAGATATTAATGGCTGTGTGTTGAGTTATTTTGAGGGGACAGCAAATTTACACTGTTATACAAGCTGTACACTCACTACTTTACATTGTAGCAAAGTGTCATTTCTTCAGTTTTGTCACATGAAAAGGTATAATAAAATATTTGCAAAAATGTGAGGGGTGTACTCACTTTTGTGAGATACTGTATGTATCCAGACCTAAAGTTAACAGCGAGCACTAAGATATAGACACCATTTAGTGCCTTCTAAAAAAACTCACTCCGGATGTACTATGTCATAGAATCTTGATTCCAACTGTATTGTTTGTAATTCAGAAAGGCAACCACTGAATGTACCAGGGTCAAAACTTAAATCAAACCATTCACTACATACAAAAAAGGGAAGCAAAACCACCAAAAATTATACGGACCATAATAGCTTGGGATACACAAAGCCAAATATAATATGACCTCCACTGTTGTTTTGACAACCCCACATATTCTTTTACTCAAAACAAGAACTGCCTATTTTTATTAGCTTTTTGGAGCTTTTCTGTTGACTTCACTGGGAATCAAAAGTATACAGAAAAATTTGCAGGTACTATTTTTTTGTGTTGGAATGAATATACCCTATATATCATGAATACTCTGCTCCACTTTCATGAATTTTCTATGTCTTCTTGTATTGAACTGTATTAGGTTATCAGTTTTCTGTAGTATGCTGACATCTAGTTGCTGTTTTGGTTACTACAACTTGTTTACTAATTTGATTTTGGTATCTTCTTCTGTTCCTCCCTCCTGTTTAGACCTAGTTAGTTGATCCTTAGCTAGACCCTCCCCACGTCCTCCATGTTCCATCGTTCAGGGCTACTCATTACAGAGACAGAACTTATTATTTACAGTAATACATTCTAAAACATTTTCAGGTGTTTGTTCTTACTAGTTAGAAGAAAATATTTTCTAGTTTGGAAAGCTGTGCATGCATATACTGGAGTTGTTTGTGTACTTTATTTACTTGGTGTATTACAATGGCTGTTGTTTCTGTAATTATCTCTGCTGTTGGAATTGCTGTGCTGTGATAGACTATTTGATTTCTGCTGTGCATAAACACCTGCATTCTGCATGATATGTGACTGCACACAGATATACCTGCAGTACATACAAGTACAACAACAGGTCTGAACAAGATTTTGTGCTTCCCGTAGAGTCAGACAGTGAGCAGTCTTTTCTTACCCAACATAAAGCTGGGAGAGATATATTCTAGACCCAAACACATAGTTAGGCCTTCTTTAAACTTGAAACAAGATATCATGGCTGCAGAGCTGTGACACTGCAGTCAGTATGTGCCTCCATCATCTGCAGCTCTGCTCTGTGCATGGGCGTCCGCAGAAATTTTTTCGGGGGGGGGGGGGCATCATTTTAAGGTCACACATGCTATGCCGCTTTTTGACATTATCACATTATCACGGTCAGAGACTGCAGACATAGTACAGGAGATGGTCAGAGACTGCGGACATAGTACATGAGATGGTCAAAGACTGCAGACATAGTACAGGAGATGGTCAGAGACTGCGGACATAGTACAGGAGATGGTCAGAGACTGCAGACATAGTACAGGAGACGGTCAGACACTGCGGACATAGTACAAGAGACAGTCAGAGACTATGGACATAGAACAGGAGATGATCAGACACTGCAGACATACTATAGGAGATGTCAGAGACTGCAGACATACTACAGGAGATGGTCAGAGACTGCAGACATACTACAGGAGATGGTCAGAGACTTCAGACATAGTACAGGAGATGGTCTGAGACTGTGGACATGGCACACAAGATGATCAGAGACTTCATATATAGCCCAAGAAGATAAGGACCTAGTGGGCAACCCCCGATCCGATCCCTGATTCCAGGGGGGGGGGCAATTGCCCCCCTTGCCCCTATCTGCGGACGCCCATGCCTCTGTGTCTCCTGTGTTCTCTCTCTCCCTCTTCTCCACCCCCCCTCTCTGAATGCCTGCTCGTGTCAGCCCCGCTCCTGCTGCTCTCATACTTAACATGAAAAGCCCCCATCCCCTCTGTATTAGAACAATAAGTTCCCCTGTGTCTGTGTTATAGCATAAATATGCTTATCTGTATAGATAACACACTGTCTTCCTGTAGTCATGTGACTCCTCATCGCTGTCTCTCCTCTCTCCTTTGGCTGATGTCAGCTGCAGTGCTCCCCCCCCCACCCTGGAATTCTCAGCTGGCAGAGGAGAGGAGAGAGAAGGAAACTGATTGTAGGAAGACCCTGTGTTATCTGTACAGATAAGCATATATATGATATAACACAGACACAGGGAAACATATTGTTATAATACAGAGGGGATGGGAGCATTTTATACAAGTGGCTTAACAACCACTTTAAAGAAAATTATGAAACAAAAATGTCTGATAATTTATCTAATGTGTGGAATAAGACTATGCGGTATATAAATGCTGCTGACAAAATATGTAATGATGCAAAACAACTAAACAGTGCACTCACAAATCTAAATAGAGCTTATGAAAGCTATAAAACATTGCCTAAAAAATATTCTTCTCTTCTATTAACTATTAATAGAAAAGAGTCTCTGCAAGAGTTAAGGCGGCCATACATGGATTGAAATCTGGCTGGTTCAGCAGGGACCAGCCAAGTTTTGATCCATCTATGGGCAGAGTAATTCTACCCAAGTCGATCCATGGATTGACTTGGGCACAACTAGCCTGTTGGCTTTTTGGCATACAATTATTGCCAGCGGCTATAGCTGCTAGCAACAATTATTGTGTTCTGGCAGTCAACAAGGCTCTCTGCATCCTCTTAGTGTAAAAGGGAAATTATTGCACATGTAGAATTAAAAAATATATTAAAAAATAAATATATATAGTGACAAAAAAGCTGCTGACAATACCACAACAGAACAAATTGTGTAAAAACATAAAACATAGATTGCCGTGCTAATTAACAATGATAAGATGGTGAAAAAAATATAATATGTATAACACCAGTCCATGTAGGGCTCCAAAAAATATATGAATGGCGATGGACAGAATAACAGAAAAAAAGGAACAAGTCTCTTGAAAAGGTGTCCAATTTGTGAATAATTGAATGAATGTTCACCTGAGTGCACCTTCATTGTGGTTCTATCTGATGTTTGCTTACCAGATCCATAGAATCCACATTATAAGATTCTAGATAAGCATTGGGTTTCAAACCAGCAATCAAGGCGGATTCATCCATTTGGACCTGAAGAGGATGGTGTCATGGCTGACCATGCAGATCTCTAATTGACACCCCATAAGGAAGAAAAAAGTGTCCATATCCCCAAGTGTCCATGTCATCTCCATGCGCCCAATGACATCACATCTGACAAAACATGTACGGCAGAGTCTATGTCTGTTGATACCATGCAAGTTGAATCTCTGTACAAGTGGACTTTATCCCGGGAATCATTGAATTAATGTGCTAGCTTTTAACTGGATCTGTGTACGGTTTTAGTAGCTTATTGTCTCAATAAAATATCATATGGTTTTACACTATGTGGACACTTTTCTTTTCCTTATGGGGTTTCAATGAGCGCAATTAGAGATCTGCATGGTCAGCCATGACACCCTCCTCTTTAGCCCAGTGCCTATCTAGACTCTTATAATGTGGAGTCTAGGGATCTGGTAAGCAAACATCCTATATATTCATCCACGGTGAAGGTGCACTTGGGTGAATGTTCATTCAACTCTGCATCCTCTTCCCTGGCAGAACACAATAGCACTCTGGAAAGCATTCCCTGTGGTGGAAGGAAAGAAATCTGAATCATCTATGGACTGCTTTAGAAAGCTTTACTGCCCTTAACAAAGAAAGGCAGCTTTGGATGCCAAGTCACTCATAGATGACAAGATATTGAAATTGCATGTAACTGTGTCCTGCCACTTTATCTCTACAAGGCACTTCAAGAGATCTTACAGACCATTAAGGTCTCACTCACAGTGCTCATCCCTAAGATCCTAAGCATTAAGCAGTAAAATCAAAATGGCCCAAGCAGAAGCAGAAGAAGCTAAAGCTGAAGTTTAATACATTAAGAGGGAATCAGCCATCAAAGCACAAGCTGTGCAAGCTCAAGCATAAGCTCAAGCCACCCAAGCTCATGCACAGGCAGAAGGACAAGCTGCCAAGACAGAAGCTCAAGCAGCCAATGCACATGCAAAGGCAGGAGCACAAGCTGCCCAAGCTTGTGTGCTGGCGGAAATAGCAGCTACCTAGGCAGAAGCACAAGCTGCCCAAGTGCGAATGCAGTGACTCAGGGGAAAACCCAGATAGAAGTCCTTCAGAAAGAAAGAAAGGAGAAGTAGCCTTAACCAAGCTCAGCTTTCTGGAACAAGCTATAGTCTTCCATCATCTTCTTTTGACAACCTCCAATTACCCTGCAAGACAGACCTTGCAAAGTCAGAACAATCAGCATACAAATGCACTGGTTGCTTTAAACTCTGTACACCAATCCAATGTTCACTAATTCACTGCACATTTGGCAGCAGGAGAAGCTTCAGTGATGATCAGCCATACAGATCACCCTAGGACAATGGACACTTCTCTACCTTCAGAGTGCCACCGCAGACTATCCTGAATCCAGCTCACCAAATCATCTCAAAACCTCCTGAGACTAGTCACACTGTTGTCGAATCCCACACCACGAGACATCCAGATGTCAAATATTCACCTCCACTAGAACCCATTTGCTACCCCATTCACTCTGCAATATCTAAACACCAGGCAATGGCGTCACTAGGGTTAGTGTCACGCGATGCTGAAAATTTGGTGTCACCCCCCCTCCACCAACTATAGTCCCCCCTCCCTCAGTACAGACCTCCCTCCACTAACTACAGGCCCCCCTCCCTCAGTATAGACCCAGAGAACTACAGAAGCTGAAGATCCACCTTTAGGGCAGTAGTCCAGGACCTCAGCATCACACCTTTACAAGAACTAGCTCTTTTAATCAGATCATTAAAGTGATTGTTAAGCCACTTGTATAAAATGCTCTCATCCCCCCTGTATTACAACAATAAGTTCCCCTGTGCATGTATTATAACATAAATATGCTTATCTGTATAAATAACACACCGTCTTCCTATGATCAGCTGTTGATTTTCTCCTCTCCTCTGCTCAGCCAAGAGTGCACAGACCACGGGGTCTCAGGATCAGCTAATATGATAATCGGAGTCTGCACTCAGGGGGAAGTCAGGACCTGGCATTTTACAAATGCTTTAAGTCCTCAGTCATTGGACTGTGTTAAGAAACCTAAAACTGTTCATATCCATGAATCAGACAAAGACTTGCATGGGAAAGATTAGAGAAAACTTATGAGAAATTATCAAGCTTGCCTTGTTCAAGAGGCTGCAGAACTTTGTGAAACTATCTAACAAGGACAATCAGAAGTCCCAGAAACTAAGCAATCTTCTCCCTGAACATAAAATTGCCAAGGAAGACACATATCTACTAGGTCTTAGCTACTTAGACACTGCAGACGGTGTTAACCTGGTTGTAGCAAAATTACCATACAATATCCAAGACCAATGAGCAACAGTGTTAACCTGGTTGTAGCAAAATTACTATACAATATCCATGACAAATGAGCAACAGTGGGTTCTAGGTACAAAGAGCAGCATTAAACTGGGTACACACTATTCGTTTTTTTTTTTTGTAAACTGTCAGCTCCGGTCAGAGCCGCTGTACTAACCATGCAAGGTTAGTTCAGCGACCTCCACAGCTGAGCTGTTGTGTTCTGACAGGGGGGCGGCACTCCCTGCCAGAAAACTCTGATCAGCGATCTCTGACATTGGCTGAGAGCGCTGATTGGGAGTTGGTTGGTTGCTGGTTTTCCAGCATGCACGTCCGACAAAAGCAAGCTGAATGGCCGGCTTCTGTCGGACAGACCGACAAACACATGGGCCGAATGTTGGACATTTTATTTTAACCGGCTGTTGTCTCCCGACATTCACCCAATTGTACCCAGCTTTAGTCTCCTTTCCACCTCTCTCCTTCTTTTTCAAAGTTCATTAAAAACTTAGAGAATGATCCAAGCTTCTAAATTGTCGACTGGAGCATTCCTAGCCCTCCAACTACAAGAAGAGAAGACCTCAACACTAAGCACAGAGACCTCAGAAATGTTGTTTCCGCTAGAAAGAGTTACAGGAGTTACAACCACTACTAACAACGACAGCGAAGAAAGGTGAAAAAAATCGTAGTTTCTCTAACATGACTAACCACATCCTCTCAGAAAATGTTGTATATTCAAAGGAAGCCCTTTGAAGAATGGAAGGAGTTTCTAAAAAAGCTATGACATTTGCCTCAAATGTTGTGCATTCATGGAGCACCTCACCAAAGATGGCAAGGCTATACTTTAAGTGTCACTAAACTTACCTCATAAAAAACTATCAATAAATGCTGTATTACATGCTGTCCATACTCACTCAGTCTATAAGAGGTTTGTTTTTCTGTATTCTGCAAAAAAAAAAACGGGTTGATCCTGCTGCTCTCTATCTCCATTTTCTGTTCATGGCTCCAATCCAGCTAGGGATTTTGCAGCTGTGGTGGCAACTCTGCACATGCTCAGTTTTTGGTGAGTTTCTATGCTGAGCATTTCCTCCCTATCACATTTGAGCAGCCCATGTGACTATAGAGTCACTCACGTGGTCATACACACAGTAGTAAATGGCAGCCGACTCCATCCCTCCTCCTCCATGCCCAATAACCAGCTAAACACAATGGGGCGGGATATTACATGTAGATTAATGGTGGCTTCACCTCCCTCTTATTCTAAGACACAGGCTGGAGGGGTGTGCTGGCAGAAATCCGCCCACCCATGTTATTGCAAAATTGCGATACTGTGTATATATATATATATATATATATATATATTGGATTTCAAATATATATATGTATGACAATGTAAAACAGTTTATTGATAGCATTTATTTATTTTTACTAAATTAAATGAAATACCGCGCTAAACGTAACAATCCATATTTGAGATATTACAACTTAATAGTGCAAAACTCAATCGTGCAGGCATCATACAACATATAAATAAATATAAATTAATATTAAATAATAATATTAATCAAACAGCTGCCCCCTGTGATCAAGTCGGAAGTGATGAAACGCGTCAGTGGCGTGGCCACACGGCAACCTGAGGCTGATCGAGTCACCAGCAGCTGGGACGCCGAGAGGAGAGGAGGATTCTGACGTGCCATTGCTGTCTGGTAACCTGCGTACTGAATGTACAACAATGTCCTTTTGAAACTGTCTGAATGTAAGCGCAATTTGTGTTTGAATAAATCAGTTTAATTTTAAAAGTGATACACTATGAGGGGTGTTTTTTGATCTTTCTCCTCATGGCGATTTGAGCTGATCAGCTACAGCTTTTGGAGGTGCCTGGTTGGAGGTATATTGGTAAAGGAATCCCCTGGATGCGATAGTGATCATGCACAGGCTGGTTTGAATTCTCCTGCAGAGCTGGTTGGATTGGAAACATACATTCTAGGTGTGATGGTCCTATGCTGAGTTCCCCATAGATGTACTCAAAGGCGTTGTGTATCCATATTTCTGGTGAGCCTCCAATTGTAAACTTTTTTTGCACGTGGTGAATAGAGGTGGAGGATTCCGTTTGAAGATTATCTGCACTTCTCAAGAATTTTGGTTCCAGCACGGGCAATTAATTTTCTTGGCACTGGCACCTGTTCACTTATTACCTATTACTTTTAATACTTTTATATTTATCTATCTTCACATTTTTTTTGGAAGCGCTGCTAGCACTGGACTTTTAACACGAGTGTTGATTTTATACTATTTATTTTTACTGCTTATGCAAAGAGAAGGCAAACTTATTAAATACATACTTCAGCTCTGTGTATACAAAGGAGCATGGGGGAGCTCGTGTCCACAATGGGGGTAATAGTGACACAGCCCCAAATGATCCACAATGGCTCAAAAGTGAAATGGTCCAGAAGTATTTAGACAGAATAAAGATAGATAAAGCACCTGGACTAGATGGCATCCATCCACGGATCCTAAAGGAATTGAGCTCTGTCATTTCAAAGCCATTGTATCTCATTTTTAGGGACTCCTTAATGACTGGAATAGTACCACTGGATTGGCGTAGGGCCAATATGGTGCCCATATTTAAAAAGGGATCAAAGTCTTTACCAAGTAACTGTAGACCTGTTAGTTTAACTTCTATAGCTGGGAAGATACTGGAGAGTTTAATAAAAGACCACATAGATGAGTTCTTGTTTGAAAAAAATGTTTTAAGCAACAGCATGGATTCATGAAAGACAGATGTTGTCAAACAAACCTGATTTCTTTTTATGAGGAGGTAAGTAAAACCTTGGACAGAGGGGTGGCTGTGGACGTGGTATACTTGGATTTTGCAAAAGCATTTGACACCGTTCCCCACACACGGCCAATGTGTAAGGTAAAGTAGTGGTTAATGATTCTTACTCTGAATGGTCTAAGGTTATCAGTGGTGTACCCCAAGGTTCAGTGTTGGGACCCTTTCTTTTCAATATATTTATAAATGATATAGGGTCTGGGATTAAAAGTACAATTTCAGTGTTTGCAGATGACACCAAGCTATGCAGTGGAATAATGCCCTTAGAGGATGTCTCCAACTTACAAGCAGACAATGCACTAATTGGGTGACTATGTGGAAACTGAGGTTCAATATTGATAAATGTAAAGTTATGCATTTGGGGGCTACGAATATGCATGCACCATACATACTAGGGGGAGTGCAACTAGGGGAATCCATAGTGGAGAAGGATCTGGGGGTTTTGGTAAATCATAAGCTCAATAATGGCATGCAATGCCAAGCTGCGGTTTCCAAAGCAAGCAAAATCCTTTCTTGTATTAAGAGAGGTATGGACTCCAGAGATAGAGACATAATTTTGCCCCTGTAGAAATCATTAGTAAGACCTCATCTGGAATATGCAGTTCAGTTTTGGGTAATGGTTCTCAAAAAGGATATTGGGGAACTGGAGAAAGTGCAGAGAAGGGCAACCAAACTAATAAGAGGCATGGAGGAGCTCAGCTATGAGGAAAGATTAGAGGAACGGAATTTATTCTCTCTTGAGAAGAGGAAATTAGGGGGGATATGATCAACATGTACAAATACATAAGTGGTCCATATAGTGAACTTGGTGTTGAGTTATTTACTTTAAGGTCATCAGAAAGGACAAGGGGGCACTCTTTAGGTCTAGAAGAAAAAAGATTTCATCTCCAAATGCGGAAAGGCTTCTTTACAGTTAGTGCTGTGAAAATGTGGAATAGACTCCCTCCAGAGATGGTTTTGGCCAGCACGGTAGATTGCTTTTAAAAAGGCCTGGATTCTTTCCTTAATGTAAATAATATAACTGGGTACTAACATTTTTAGGTAAAGTTGATCCAGGGTGAATCCGATTTCCCCTCAGGCGATCAGGAAGGAATTTTCCCCCACTGCAGCAAATTGGATCCATGCTTTGCTGGGTTTTTTTGCCTTCCTCTGGATTAACTCTGGGTAAAGGATTGTATATGGGATTGCATGGTTATATATATTTTTTCTATTTTTCTTTTTTTTTTTTGGTTGAACTAGATGGACTTGTGTTTGGGATATTTTTTTATAACATCACCCTGCTTTAAACTTCTCCACAACTTTATCCCTGACCTGTCTGGTGTGTTCCTTGGCCTCCATGATGCTGTTTGTTCACTAAGATTCTCTAACAAACCTCTGAGGGCTTCACAGAACAGCTGTATTTATACTGAGATTAAATTGCACACAGGTGGACTCTATTTCCTAATTATAAAACTTCTTAAGGCAATTGGTTCCATTTTAGTCAGGGGTATCAGAATAAAGGGGACTGAATACAAATGCCCCCCACACTTTTCACATATTTATTTGAAAAAATGTTGAAAACTATTCATCATTTTCCTTCCACTTCCCAATTATGTACCACTTTGTGTTGGTCTATCACATAAAATCCCAGTAAAATACATTTACGTTTTTGGTTGTAACATGACAAAATGTGGAACATTTCAAGGGGAATGAATACTTTTTTAAGGCATTGTATCAGCCCTACACAGAGGCCCTTTTAAATAAGACTCTACTTCCACTGCAAATCATACACCCGTGCCAGATCATGGCAGGGAGAGCAATGAGCAATCCACTCCACCAATCAAATCTAAATATAGCGAGCTACATGACAAAGGACTTGCACAGAGCACCAGTGCTAAAATTTGTCTGATGAAAGTGTTTTCTTGGGGACAACCAGGGGAATCTGTCCAGATGTACACGGTTTTAGATGACCAAAGCAACCATTCATTTGCTTTTTCAGAGTTTTTTGACATTTTCTAAATAAGGGGAGAAGTACTGTCCTATACCCTGCACACATGTGTTGGCACAGTAGAAACCACAGGAAGAAGTGCCCTTGTTGGAGAATTGTCTCAGACATAAATGGCACTGAAGGAATTCATCTTGCTACACTCATTGAGTGCAATCAAATTACCCAATGCCAAAAAGGAAATCCCTACACCGAAAGATGCACGACTCAAACGTTTCTAGACAAGTCTACATACCACTGTACACATATTGTGGTTAAGTGTTTTTTTTTAAAGTATACAGTGATCACCTTGTTGTCTCAGTCTGCCTGTGTTACATCTGGCTCCCACATCTGCCCCCAGGGGATACCTGACGTCTGGACCTCCCTATGCTTCTCCGCATGAGCATTGCTCTTATATGTTTGATCTGGAGCAATATTAAAACCTGTTTGGCAGAGTCAGCAATGATATGATAGGAGCTCTATTGATTGAAGTCATATCTTATGATATATGGCTGTGTGTCTGCTGAGCTCATATGATCTCTTTTGTTTGCGATCCAATCTTTCTGGTATGAAGTGTGGGTATCCTGGTGGTGTGGGTATCCTCATAACACTGGCTCTTCCTAGGATTTACACTGGACCGTGATTGATTGTCACGTGCAGAAACTTTATTTCACTGTGGCGGATTTTATTGAATAGTTTTTCTTATTCATTCATGTGTGGATTGTTTGATATTTACTGTGTTCAGAAAGATAGTGCACATTTTTCTGGGAGTCAAGTCCATATACCATCCTTGGAAGATAGAACCAAAATCATGCTTCTGCTGGGAAGAGACCTTTCAAAAGTCCTAAAAATACAAGAGCAGAGCACAAGTAATCTTCGTAACGATCCTTATGCTGAAAAGACCAAACTAGGCTGGGTTGTTATCGGAGCTTCTCACTCAGAAACAGAATTCAATCACCGTGCACAGTTGTAAAACGGTTGTTAAAGTGGTTGTGAAGCCTAATTTTTTTTTACCCTAATGCATTCCTTGCATTAAGATAAAAAATGTTTAGGTGTCAGCATCCCCTCTCACCTCCCTTTTACTTACCTGAGCCCTCATTCGATCCAGCACTGTGCACATCTGCAGCTCTTCTCTCCCCTCACTTCTGGGTCTGACTGGTTTTGCTGGGGCACCAGGAGCCATTGGCTTCAATCAAAGCCAGTGACCAGGGAGTAGGGACGGGGCCGAGTCCCAGTGTTTGTGTCAATGGATGCAGCAGCGGGGCCGCTTCCCATGGGGGCACTGGACAGAGGGGAGGGGCCAGGGGCGCTGGCAGGGGACCCGAAAATAAGAGGTATTTTCGGCATTGAGAAGAAGAAGAGTGGCCGATAACGGCACCGAAAAGGGTGTGAGGTCTGCCCCGGGTGCTGCCCATTGTGGCGGTGTCATCCTGGCAGCTCAGAGTCCTCCCCTCCCTCATCCTCACGCAGAGCAGAGATCTCTATGTGTCATGGAGCTGAATTGTCCGGGCAGCCGTAGTAACAATGTCCTGCCTTCTGTGATAGACGGCACACTGATCCAATGCCGGGAAGTTGAATCAGTGTGACGTATCACAGGAGGTGGGACATTGTCACTGCGGCCGGGAAATTCAAATGCATCTCCATGACACAG
Source organism: Glandirana rugosa (assembly GCA_018402905.1). NCBI lineage: Eukaryota > Metazoa > Chordata > Amphibia > Anura > Ranidae > Glandirana > Glandirana rugosa. Next base: position 642,324 of record BLSH010370703.1, on the reverse strand, counting down.
CAGGAGATCGCCGCTCTGATCCGGGCACTGGCGGGCTGCATCTGACATGCACTGGTAGGCTGCATCTGAGAGGCAGGCTGAATCTGACAGGCACTGGTGGGCTGCATTTGATGGACATTGGTGAGGCTGCATTGATCTTTATCATGTACGTCTGTACTATTTCTAGTTACGTCGGAGTGGTTACAGGTAGTTTACGTCGGGTGGTCACGGACAGTCTAAGTCGGACGGAGAGTCTACGTCGGATGGTCACGTACAGTCTACGTCGGGCGGTCACGGGCCTAGTCTCGCCGCTAGAGGACGACACAGTACCTCTACGTAAACTTAAAGGGCCGGCGTCACTGTTACAGGGTGGAGGACACTATGCAGTGTGACTAAGTTGAAGGGCCGTAACCTAGTCACACGGCAGATAGTGTCTTCCGTCCTGTAACAATGATGCCGACGGGCCTGTTAAGTCGAGGTACTGTGTATCT
>BLSH010370703.1:620934-640480 GCA_018402905.1 Glandirana rugosa | reverse complement strand
GCAAACTTCACTGCATCAAAGGGACGATGGATGGGGCCATGTACCATCAAATTTTTGGTGAGAACCTCCTTCCCTCAGCCAGGGCATTAAAAATGGTTAGCGGATGGGTATTCCAGCATGACAATGTACCAAAACACATGGCCAAGGCAACAAAGGAGTAGCTCAAGAAGAAGCACATTGAGGTCCTGGAGTGGCCCAGCCAGTCTCCAGACCTTAATCCCATAGAAAATATGTGGAGGGAGCTGAAGGTTCAAGTTACCAAACCTCAGCCTCAAAAGCTTAATGACTTGGAGAAGATTTGCAAAGAGGAGTGGGACAAAATCCCTCATGAGATGTGTGCAAACCTGGTGGCCAACTACAAGAAACGTCTGACTTCTGTGATTGCCAACAAGGGTTTTGCCACCAAGTACTAAGTCATGTTTTGCGAAGGGGTCAAATACTTATTTCACTCATTAAAATGAAAATCGATTTATAACTTTTTTGAAATGCGTTTTTCTGGATATTTGTGTTTTTATTCTGTTTCTCACTGTTCAAATAAACCTACCATTAAAATCATAGACTGATCATTTCTGTGTCAGTGATCAAATGTATAAAATCAGCAGGGGATCAAATACTTTTTTCCCCTCACTGTAAATCATATTCAGAGGTCTGTGCAGTATGTGAGGGTTAGGCGTAAAGATGCCATTGATTAACTTTTTGCACTATTATTAATAATATATATGCAGGATTTATATAGTGTCAACAGTTTACTCAGTGCTTTACAAAATGAACTAAACACAGATGGCTGATAACTATGCCTATTTAGTGGTTTATAGTTTATCTGTACAAGATGTTGGTGGACACTGAATACACAAGTACAAATAAGCAGTTGAGACCAATGGTACTGTTTATCATTGTTATCATTGTATTTACTAATGATGTAGAAGTAAGTACATATGATATAAATGTCTGAATTGTGTTTCTGTTTCAAATGGTCTTAAAGGGTTTTTTTAAGCAAGTGCAAATGCATGATAAATACATGCATGTGAATTTTACGTATACACTTAAAAATCTCTATACTGCACAGATCCATTTCTCCTGTGTTTAAATAAAAGAAACACAAGAGACCCATGTGAATGAATCCTAAATTCCAGAGGGAGCCACACTGTTGTTAATCTACCCCTCCTTTCCCATTTGTGGTTCGCAGAACACTTTGTATTTTGTGAATCCTTTCACAGAGTATAAAGCGTTCTGTGAATAGGCAAGAGAAGAGGGAAGCCAACAAACAACACCGCTTCCACAAGAGTCATTCTCACTGTACTTTTGGCCCCAATGCGTGTAAATGTCGCAGAACAGTACAAACATACTTAACCGGATCCCTACCAAGTCATTGTAAAATGACATTGGCAGGAACCCTTCCTCGATCCGGGACAAACTCATATGATGTCTTTCCCCTTTCGCCGCTACTGCGGGCCCCTGGGGGCTCGCATTACGGCGATCGCAGATCGATCATGTCCCTCGGTACACAGCCTCCCCCGATCGGGGTAAAGCGCCAATGAAATTGGCTCTTTAACACATGACCAGCGGTGTCCAATCACAACCAGTCACTACTGACATCAGCGTGCACGGGGGCAAGCAGCGTGGTGATCGGGGCTGAGGCTTGTCCCTCGGACAAAGCCCAGCTCCGATCAGTGTAAAGAGCCAATGAAATTGGCTCTTTACCATGTGACCGACTGTGTCCAATCACAGCCGGTCACATGATGTAAACAAACCGCAGTAACGAGCTGTTACCGGGTTCTCCCTCTCACACACCGATCGTGTGTGACAGGGAGATTGCGGTAACAGCTTGTTACCGCCTAGTGTACACACCAAGCACACTGATTCCCCCCCTAATAAAGAGGACCGGTCACCACCCCATCAAAGTACATGTCACAGCCTATCAGAGTACCTGCCACCTGTCCATCAAAGTACCCGAGTACCTGTCTCCTGTCCATCAAAGTACCTGAGTAACTATCACAGCCCATCAATGTACCCAAGTACCTGTCACCTGCTCATCAAAGTACCCGAGTACCTATCACCAACCCATCTGAGTACCCAAGTACCTGTCACCATCCCATCTGAGTAGCCGAGTACCTGTCACCAACCCATCTGAGTACCCTAGTACCTGTCACCATCCCATCTGAGTACCCAAGTACCTGTCACCAACCCATCAGAGTACCCGAGTACCTGTTACCAGTCCATCTGAGTACTCGAGTACCTGTCACCAGCCCATCAGAGTACCCGAGTACTTGTCACCAGCCCATTTAAGTCCTCGAGTACCTGTCACCAACCCATCAGAGTACCCCAGTACCTGTCACCAGCCCATCATAGTAACCAAGTACCTGTCACCAGCCCATCAGAGTACCCGAGTACCTGTCACCAACCCATCAAAGTACCCAAGTACCTGTCACCAGTCCATCAAAGTACCAGAGTACAAGTCACCAGCCCATCAAAGTACCATAGTACAAGTCACCAGCCCATCGGAGTACCTGTCACCTGCCCATCAAAGTACCCAAGTACCTGTCACCAGCCCATCAGAGTACCCGAGTACCTGTCACCAACCCATCAGAATACCTGAGTACCTGTCACAAACCCATCAAAGCACCCGAGTACCTGTCACCAGCCCATCAGAGTACCCGAGTACCTGTCACCAGCCCATCAGAGTACCCGAGTACCTGTCACCAGCCCATCAGAGTACCCGAGTACCTGTCACCTGCTCATCAGAGAACCTGAGTACCTGTCACCAGCCCACCAAAGTACCGAGTACCTGTCACCTGCCCATTAGAGTACCCGAGTACCTGTCACCAGACCATCGGCGTACCCAAGTACCTGTCACCTGCCCATCTGAGTACCCAAGTGCCTGTCACCAGCCCATCAGCGTACCCGAGGACCTGTCACCTCCCCATCTGAGTACCCGAAGACTTGTGGAAAAAAATTAACCATTCAAAAGACTCATAATGCCTCATAGAATATACGTTGGGGTGTTTGCTTTGCAAAATGGGGTCATTTTGTGGGTAATTCCATTGTTCCTAGGAAATTAGATGTGAAATTTCTGCTCCTAGAATGCCTGACGGTGCTCCCTGTATGTTGGACCCCTCTATGTGGCCAGGGTGTGAAAAAGTCTCACACATGTGCTATCGCCATACTCGAGACGAGTAGCAGAATATATTTTGGGGGGTTATTTTTGCTATATACATCCTATGTGTTCGAAATATCATATAAATTTACCACTTTGTGAAAAAAAATAAGTTTTCATTTTCTTTCCACGTTTTCCGAAGACTTGTGGAAAAAAATGAAACGTACAAAAGACTCATAATGCCTCATAGAATATACATTGATATGTTTGATTTCCAAAATTGGGTTATTTTGTTGGGTAATTCTATTGTCCTGGTGCTGCAGGGCCTTCAAAAGTGTAATAGGTGGTTAGGAAATCATATGTGTAATTTATTCTTGTAGAACGCCTGACTGTGCTCCCTGCATGTTGGACCTCTCTATGTGGCCAGGCTGTGTAAAGGTCTCACACATGTGGTATCACCATACTCAGGATGAGTAGCAGAATATATTTTGGGGGGGGGTAATTTTTGCTATGTACATGCTATGCATAAGAAATATCTTATAAATTTACCACTTTGTGTAAAAATAAAAGCGTTTTCATTTTCTTTCCACAATTTCAGAAGACTTGTGGAAAAAAATGAACCATTCAAAAGACTCAAATGACTAATAGATTATTCTTTGGGGTGTTTGCTTTCCAAAATGGGGTCATTTTGGGGGTAATTCCCTTGTCCTGGTGCTCCAGGGCCTTCAAAAGTGTAATAGGTCGTTAGGAAATTAGGTGTGAAAATTCTACTCCTAGAATGCAGGACGGTGCTCCCTGCATGTTGGACCTCTCTATGTGGCCAGGCTGTAAAAAATTCATACTCGAGGCGAGTAGCAGAATGTATTTTGGGGTGTAATTGGAAGTATGCATATGCTGTGTGTGAGAAATAACTTGTTGTTATGACATTTTTGTGCAAAAAAAAAAAAAATAATAATAACTTCTTAATTTTCCCAAGAATTGTGGGAAAAAAGTACAACTTCAAAAAACTCGCCATGCCTCTTACTAAATACATTGGAATGTCTAATTTTCAAAAAGGGGTCATTTGGGGGGTATTTGTACTTTCCTGACATTTCAGGGCCTCAAGAAATGAGATAGGCCATCAGTACACCAGGTGTGATCAATTTTCAATGATTGGCACCATAGCTTGTAGACTCTATAACTTTCACACAGACCAAATAATATACACTTATTTGGATTACTTTTACCAAAGATAGGTAGCAGTATAGGGGTTGGCTCAAATTTATGAACAAAAATTACTTATTTGCAAAATGCTATCACAGAAACTAAAAAAAAGTTTCTTTTTCACAATTTTTGCATTTTTTTCACTTATGTCGCAAAAAATAAAAAACCTAGAGGTTATTAAATACCACCAAAGGAAAGCTCTATTTGTGTGAAAAAAAATGATAAAAATTTTGTTTGGGCACAGTGTAGCATGAGAGAGTAATTGTCATTCAAAGTGTGAGAGCGCTGAAGCTGAAAATTGGTCTGGACAGGAAGGGGATATAAACGTCCTGTATTGAAGTGGTTAATAGCTGTATGCCAGGAGGATACTGTAGGCAGATTAGGAGACTTCCAATGTAAAAGCATTTCTGTATGTGCATAAAAAGGCAGTATACCACATGAATAATTTAATATATTGTCCCAATGTAGTGTAGCACCCTCCTAGGTAGGTGCTAGAAGAGAGCGCACTTTCTGCTTACCAGCAAGATTGTCAGGTAAAACCTAGAGTGCTCTCTGCCTACCAGGGAGCAGGATCTATTGGTTAGGTCTGCTCATTGTGCTCAGGTGTAGCTCAGCTTGTTTGACTGTCCCACACTGGTCCAATAGGGAGGCATATTGGACAGAGTAAGGGGACCTGGCAAGTGAGTACACAGGCATTGTTACAGCCCTGGCTATTGGCAGTGGAAAGGTGCTGCATTGCATGCTGGGATACTGTACAAATGCCAAGGGCACATGTGCTCAGAGTGAGTTGCGTTGGAGAGGAGGGTCCATGAGGAAGGGGGCGGCTGCCCCTCCTCCATGGAGGCTGTTGCGCGGCCTTGGGTGGTTGATCCAAGGGTCTTAAGTTAGAGAGAAGCTGAACCCAGAGGACCTGCAGAGCTGACTGGAAGGGGGGGCACCAGGGAGGATCTGATTCTGCCTACAGTGAGTACAGATCTGTGTCTTTGGGCCTGTCCTGTTTGGGCCACCCCTTCAGCTAGAAGAGTCAGTGGATGGGGGTCAGTAAAGGGGATGCTAGAGAGTATCCTGAAGATAAAGTAGTTTCATCAAGTCTGCTTAATTCTTCCATAAATGAGACAGTATGGTTAAAGCAGTGTGTCTGATTCCACAAATCTTCTGGTGAGGCCAAGTGAACGTTGTCCTTCTCTATTGTGAATAGTTCAAGTTGGAGTATTCTACTAATCCCTTCTCCCATCCAAGTTCCAAAATCAAATACAAAAACACAAATACCCTGGACTGGTCATTGAATAACAAGCGAGGGAGTAAGGGGGATAAGAGGAAACCCCTAGCAACTGACTGCAGGTAATCAGAGAGAGGCCTAAAAAGTCAATACTCAGCAAGCCCTACGGGGACAGTGCTACAGTAGAATTCCTCAAAAACTTTTAAAAGCAAACTTTTAGATTCAATCTGAGGGACAGAATGATACACAAGGTTAATATCTGTCACAACTGCCAGCACTGGCTGAAGGCAAAGGCAAAACCATACCATATCAAGGAAGGATGCCTCAGGCAAAATGGGCAAAGGGGATTAGTTGAGGAGTAAATGATAGCCAATTGTTGTGGTGTAAAGTCATATTTACCTGCTATGTGCAATGTTTTGCACAGAGCAGCTCCAATCTTCCTCTTTTCAGCTCTCCCACCAGGACTCCTGGCTCCTCCTTATCATCCAGTGCCCCCCTAGGAAGCCGCTTCCTAGGGGGGCACTCGTGTGAGTATCCATAGACACAGATAGCAGGGCATGGCCCACCTCCCAGCTCAGGCATCACAGAGTTTGACAAGATCTGCCCTGTGAAGAGGGACAGAGCAGAGAGAGACATTGCTCTCCTGCACAGTGCTGGATCGCAATGGGGCTCAGGTAAGTAAAAGGGGGGCTTTTAGGGGAGCTGGATACAGCAGTTTTTTTTACCTGTATGCTTAAAAAACTTCAGCCTTTAGAACAATTTTAAGTTAAAAAAAATCTACCCATGGCTAAAATCATATTAGTGGTGTACGTACTCCCAGTCCTCCTCCTCCAGGTGCAAAAGGTCATTGCACCATTTCTGATATGTGTGAGCAATTTTAGAAGCATAAGCAATGGGGAGCTGGAGATAAAGGGATGATAGAGGCTTCCCCATAACACTGGAGATATGCAGTAATTGTAAGTATATGAAAAACATCCAGTTATATTTAGCCATTAGGGTTAACAAGTCCATCAACTGTTCACCTTAGACAATATGTTTCAAACCCACCAAGATGCCTATATCTAAGGATCCATGATTCTTCGAAAATGGGGAAGGGTGGGATTGCCCTTTAATGGAATATGTGGAGAAAAAGACGACAGGGAGCAGCTCTTTGCTCTAGCCCTGAGCCAGATTAAAATGGTGGTTTTCATCAGACGTGTCTCCTGGGTGAGATTGATTACTAAGGATCAAGTAGGAGCCAATGATGGCGTTTTCAAGGGTCACAGCCGGGTTGTCCCTAGGTTGACAGAACCACCAACAGACTGTCACAAGTACCACTACCCAGTAATACGCTTAAAAGTTTAGTAAGGATAGCCTACCCCAAGTCAGGGAAGCTGTAGTGTCAATATAGGCCAGATAGGGAATCTTTTCTACCCACACAAGGGACATAATAATACTATCCAATTTAGTGAAAAAGGACTTTAAAGAGGGGGAGCAGAGTGCTTTTCTTTAACCATTTGTACTAGTTATAATAATAAGTGTGTGAATTTTGTTTTGCAAAGTTTTACAAATTAAAATGCCTGTGGCTATTATACTTAAAGTGGTATTAAACGCTCTCTCACTATTTTTACATACAGGCAAGCTTATAATAAAGCTTACCTGTAGGTAAAATGAATATCTCCTAAATGTGCACTGTTTAGGAGCTATTCTAACGAGCAGCAGGCGGTGACGTCACCAGTGCATGCTCTTTGAAGAGACGGCATACCCTCCTTCAAACCTGTGTGTCACAGGCTGAAACTCACGCCTCGGCCATTCAAGTCACGGCAGCCCATGAACCCGGAAGGAAGACCAGCTGAAGATGGAAACCTCTGCAGCGGTGACAGTGCACCGCTGGAGGACTTCATTTCAAGGTAAGTCTCTTATAATGTGTTAGAAGGCAGTGTATACTAGCACATTATGATATTGCCTTGCAGGTAGAAATGTTTTGAGGAAATCCCTCAAAGTGAGGGAAAGTCCCACCTTATACAGTAGTCAATTAAACAGGTGTCTTGGATGGAAGATTTTACCTCACCTCCTGGACAGACGCCAACCCTAAAATTTTGAATTTCTTTACACTTTCTGTCCTGTTGATAATGGTTACCGAGACATAAAAAAGTGTGAAGTTACCCAATGGAGACACAGACATTAATAAAAGCTTGGCAAATGTTATAATCCTTCCCTACTCCATTCAAAAGTAGAATTAAAATATTGAGGTTATACATACACTTTAAGTAAAAGGAAGACATATAAACATTATTTTAAAAATTCTAAAGATGACCATAGAAGGATTGAAATTCAACCAACTCAGCGGGGTAGCTGCTCGGCACAGGACCCAGGAGCTGGTGCAGATCGCTGTCAGGACCTGGATCTGAACTCAGGACCTCTGGTGACCTCTGGCAGTAGCTCTTCTTACGGTGCCACCTGAGATGCTGGACAGCTCCCTGCCTGATCCCTTGGACAACCTAACTTTCTGTCATGTTTCTGGTGAACCTTGAACTCTTAGCTCCTCCCATGAACTTCCTGATTTAAGCCATACCTCTGCACTTCCCATTTGTCAGATTATTGTGCTCTCCACCAGCCAACATCTTTCTCCTTACACTCCTGCTGCTGTTCGTATCCTTATCATTACCACTCGTTACAGAATTTTGGCTTGTACCTCGATTACACTTCTGCTTGATCCCAACCTGCAACCATGTGTTACCAACCTTTGGCTTGTTTGCTGACTATGCTTCTGCTTGATCCCTACCTGATAAATCTGCTACCAGACTCCGTCTTGCTCACCTCCTGGAAGGGCTATCCTCCATCTCCACCATATGGAGCTCTGGTGAATACAGGCTAGTGCTTAGAACCTGCACCTTGGGTGAGCCCTCATCACCCGCCAGGGAGACCTGCTTGTGCATTATCCTGCTGGTTTCTTTATGAACCTTCACTGCTATAGCTACTGACCTCCAAGCCTGGCCCTTGACTGTGACAGTGGTGTCTACTACAGTGATTTCTAGCTTTTAGAAGGATCCCACAGGTATGGTATATGCATAGTTACATTGGTCCAAGAAGAATCAATGTAACTATGTAAAAATGGCATGCCTATAATTCTTCTTTAATGTTGGGATTGATGATTATGATGTTGATGGCAATAATAATTATAACAATAACAATGGTGATGACATTAAAGTACAACATTTCAGTTTCCAGAAGTGTCTCTTCATACAATGCATCACTTATTTGTTTGTGGTCATTAAAGCATCAGTGATTTTAAGAGAAGTTTAAATAAATCTTCCACCTGATTGATAGCTTTGTTTAATATTTTGTGCCTATTTTATATATTTCCAATAAAATTTGAAATATAATAACATTTCTGAAGGGAATTTCTTCCATATGTTATGGGAGTATCTATACCAGAAGGATGTGTAATACTATAATATTGTAGCCAATGTCCCCTTGGGGGCTGCTGAAAGTAGTGGTTCACCTGATCACACTGCCCTCAGTCACACTTCTTCCTTCCATCTGGAGTCACAGAACAGGCCGGTACTTTTATTTGTGTTTTTATTAGTGGATTTGAATGTTTATGGGGTAGGGATGATTATGGGATGCCCAAGGATCAAACAGTTCTTAATTGGGACCTCTATATACATCACAGTATATACACTTCTCCTCTTCACACCAGCACTGACACTTGCTGCACATTACACTCCTTGTTCCTCACTCCAGCACTAACACTTGCTGCACAGTACTCCTTGTTCCTCTCTCCTGCACAATCACTTGGCTCTAGCCTGCACATGGTGAGGCCTGCTATAGTTGCTCCCCCTGGGCCACGACAGACTCCCCACTCTGAATCTCATCTCCAGACTTCCACCCGAACTATCCTCCCAGACTGGGCTGACCCTGGGTATTTGGCTGGATGGCTATTGGCAAGGACTCGGCCGGCATTTCAGGGACCCCGGACACCCTCATGGCAGTACTTACAGCTTTTGGGTCCCAGACCAGGCTGCAGGCCACAACAGCCTCCTCTCTACCTTTGTCTTTGCAGGGCAGTTCCTGGGCTGCAACCCCACCCCGCCTTGTGGGGATAATCCCAGGCCCACTCCGGCCTTTCCGGACTTCCATGGCTGTGGTTTGCATAGCCCTGTGTACAGGTCCACATTGTAGTAAAGTGGCTCCTGTGGAATTGATACCAACTGGGTCAGGGGTTCGTCACAATGGCCGCACGGTCCCCCGTAAGGCTCCAGCTGGACCCCAGTGTCCACCAGCTTGTCCGGCAACCAGGTGAGCGCTGGTACAAGATGACCACCTTCTGCTGCCTCGTGGTGTCTGAAGCTAGCTGCAAGTGCTGAGACTCTTCCAGGGTGTAGCATCTCCCCCTCATTACCAGACGGGCTGGCTCCAATAGTCCTGATAAGCAGGCTTGCTGCAGGCTGTAACCCCTTATGTGAAGGACAGAAACCCACAGACATGCTGACGCTAGCAGAACTTGTCCTTGTGCTGACCTTGCTGGTGGCTGCAGGTAGCAACAGCAATTGTAGTAGCCACTGTTTTGCTGAAGGGAACTCCTTTAACACAGTCTCTTTCACAGATAACAAAAAACAGTTCCAGGCATACTTTACTGAAAGCAGGAGTCAGAAGCACAAGTTTATGAAGCCCAGCTTTTACAGAACGCTGGGCATATTTGTAATCCAGGGGGTAATGTTCAGCCTTTTCAGAGCGCTGGACGTATTTGTAATCCATCGGTGCGATCGCCCACCGTAGTTTCCATGGGTGACAGCACATGTTTTACAAGTCACTGAATTTCAGAAAATGATTTGCAAGTATCCGCCCCAGTGCCGGTTGGAGCAACCTAGTAAGCAGGAGTATATATATATACAGTTGTAGACGCCCACCATAGGTAAGATTTTGATTACTAATCAACAGTAGATGCAACCAGGCACAAGGCCATATATTACCATATCCTACACTAGCTTGTCTATATACTACCCTAGCCTGTCCATATACTACCCTAGCCTGTCTATTTACTACCCTAGCCTGTTTATATACTACTCTAGCCAGTCTATATACTACCCTAGCTTGTCTATATTCTACACTAGACTGTCTATATTCTACCTTAGCCTGTCTATATTCTACCCTAGCCTATCCATATACTACCCTAGCCTATCCATATAGCTGCAGACCACGGCTGGATTGAGGAAGAAAGCTGGTGCTGCCACTATTTGTCTTCAAGCCGGGTCCAGAGGTGCAGGTGCGGGCCTGCAGACCACGGCTGAAGAAATAGGTGGAAAGGCTCCGCAAAAATCTCCACCCCCGCCACCTCCACCGTATACATGGGCAGGGCAAAGGGGGGGGGGTGAAATCAGGGGCGGAGCCTATGGGGTAGGGGGGCAGCAAAATGAGGTTTTGCCTAAGCTGTCAAAAATCCTGTACTGGATATAAACAGTAAGCCACTAGCCTCCCTTCCAGTGTCAAAATGTTTTCTAGGTGTGGCAGACAATTTAAGTAGAGAAGCTTTTTTTCCACCTTCATTGCTGAGCGTTTATGAGCAGAAACACCCTCTATGATGTTATATCTCACACATCAGCAATGACTTATTAATGTGGGTAGGTGCAGGTGGGTATCAGATAGATCAAATGCTGCAGATAGCCAGAAATAAATGGGTTTTTGCTGTGTAATCCATCATATGCTAGAGGCAGTTAACAACATATGACAAAGTGGTTAGCTGAAAGATTTTTTTTCTGAAAATAATATGATTAAAACTGAATATCCCCATTAATAAGTCAAAACCCCACTCATTAGCATGTGCCCTTGAAATAGAAGCAAATCTATTTTGCATCTTGGATCTTTGCATTTTATACTAAATGTCCTGTTCCTTCTGGATTTGATTAGAAAATGCATTTTCTACTTGTTATGTTCACAAATATTTGTTACAGTGACATTTAACAATCAATTATTTTTCAGATTATTCCATGGCTCTAATGCTTCACCTGCTGCATTTCTGGTTGTTTGTTATTACATGATTATGTGTACTCCTCCCTCTCATAAATTGTGTTCCTCAAAATCCTCCCACTAAAAGAATGCTCCGTTTCCTGCTGAAATGCCAACGTGCTATCAGTGATTCTATTTCTACGGTGCAGGGTGTCCATATTTGACTTTCCGCTCACTGCCAAGACATTGAATTTTGCCAGCAATCTGCAGCTCTGATACCGCAGTAACATCATTAAAGAGATTGCCGGAGCCTAGGGAAACATTTAATGACAAAGCTTAGATCCTCTATGCAGACACAATATTTTTTATTTGGAAAGAAAAATGGTGTGATTCATGCAAAACACCACTCTAAGTCCTAACACTTGCCTTGATGAAAATTTAAGTTTTTAAATCTGCTGCTGAGGACCTAAAACATAAACAAATGAACACCATAGAAATATGGTACATCAATTTTTAATTTCTGCTCCTTGTAAGAATATAGCATTGCAGAAAAAAAGTCATTTCATGGTTGAAGAATTACAGACTTGAAGGCTGAACTTATCATGTCATTCTAAAAGAAGTACGAATTTGACTGGCCTACTTTCTTAACATCTATCTAGCATGCCAAAATGTGTGCACTACCTATAATATATACTCTTCCATCCTTTTGATTAAGCTGCATTATGCTATATTAAAGAATAAGTGCTCTTGCAGCTTAAGTTATTTAAAATATCCAGATAATTCAAAACTGGTTGCTAAATATAATAAAAATATAATTTTTTTCTACTCCTGTCCAGTGAGAGTTGTACTGGGATTGTCTGCCAGTTCAGATTTTCTGCATAATGTGTGATAAAGATGTCTGCAATGCTTTCACAATCTGGAGTAACTATAATGAAGGAAGCAACCCTAGGCTTATTCTCACATATAAAGCATCTGGCTGAAGGAGTAGTCAGTTCCTATTGTACAACATACCTTTTTGTATTTTCTCATACCTCTGAACCATTTTAGCAGAATAGATAATTGGTCAAATTATTATACAGAGTGTACAGAGTACAGAATGCAATGCAATTTGCAGCGTACGTAACAGATGAAAAATTAGAAGCAAAACAGATACATAATGACAAAAAAAAAAACAACAAAATAAAACATGCATACATTGCAGATTAACGAAAGCTGCACAAACTTATGTAGCGTCCTCTACGCTAGGTAGGTGTGAGATTTTTTCTAGTTGAGGCAAATTTAGTCAGGCCTGATTGTTTTGATTCTGGGCAGAGGAGTGGCCCAGGGACGGCTGGAGACTGCAGGAAGAAACACCCCTAGATTACTCCTCCCCTTTTCTTCAGCCGCAACAAATGGCAGGGATGTTGGTGACATCATTGACCTATTATATCCATATTTGATCAATTACAAGTTCTGGAAAGGGGGATGGGTAGAGGAGGTGAAGCTTTCTGAAGTATTTTAAGGAGCCCTGACCAATCCCCAACCTGGATTGGCAGGGGGCAGGTCTCCTTAAATACTGTGGTCTGCACAGTGGGAGGAGGACAGGTCTGGAGATGTGATAGTGCGGAGGCTGTCATGGTCCGGGGGGAGCCCCAAGTCTGGGGGGTGACCTTGGGCCTGGAGTGCTCGGGTGCAGCCAGGAGTGAGATCTTGGTGGCAGGCACAAGGCAGAGCGTAAAGTACAGCAGGAAAGAGCATTATCGGATGGGGATCTTTAGTGAGAAACTACAAGTGACGGGAGTCGGTGAGCATCACACCTTGGGATACTGGAGGAGGCATGCCAAAGCAGATTGGGGTGAGAGACAGTCTGGGAAGGAGGCAGAAGCCAGTGTGGGACTTTGGTGTTGCTGTGGCAGTGGAGGAGGCCGTTGCAGCTGGAAGAGCTGGCAGGGCCTGGAAGAGGATGGGCTGGGAGTTGTGGTCCATCGTGGCTAGCTAGCACCAACAAAATAACTTACTACATAAGGGGAACCTCAACCCCATGCCTGCAAAGGATGACCCAGAGGCCTGGTAAATCTACACCAGGTCTCACATGTGCTAGCTAGGCTGAACCGACTGTTTGGAGGCCTGGTAAATTTTCTTCCAGGTCTCATTAGTGCTGAGTAAGAACTGTGCAGGAGAGATGAACAAAGTGTTTTGTGAATCAAGTGATTGTGCAGGAGTGAGGAACAAGGAGTAAAACTTGCAGCAAGTGTCAGTGCTGGAGTGAAGAAGGAGAAGTGTATATCCAAAGTTGTAGAGGTCCCATTAAAGAACTGTTTGATCCTTGGGCATCTTATAATCATCCCTACCACATCCAAGTTTAAATCCCCTAATAAAACGCAAAAACAAAGTACCAGCCTCTTCTGTGACTTCGGATGTGAGGAAAATGTGTGACTGAGGGCAGTGTGATCAAGTGAACCACAACAACCAGCCACCCCCAAGGGAGCCGTTGCCTACACTTATTAAAGTTGCGCAAACATGGACTTCACAACAGTGTCTCTTTGAGAACATCAGAGTAACATGGCTGAACAGCACAGCAAAGAGTCAAGTTGAGAATCATTAATTCAGTAAAACAGCACAGAACACAGTTACTTGTGATTATCTTCATCAACTTTGTCTCTCAGTGAAGTCAAGAACATATTTTTACTGGGTGTGTCCAGTAAGCCAGGAAGTTGTAGAAAATGAGGTAAAGGGGCAAGCCAGTAAAGCCCAATTCATTCTAAAGAATGGAAAAAAGGGATGGGAGAAGTAAACTTGTCATTTGACAGGGCTTGCCTCTTATACAGGAGCATTCTCTGTGTTAGGCCTCATGCACAGTGGCCATTATAAAAATGCCAGTAGAGTTGGCTGTAGAAAGCCGTAGCTGTAGAATGAGTTTTTCAGCTTTTTTGCAATAACATATTCAGTACTTTTTAGTTGTAGTGTTTTTTTTTAACTTTTTGTTAGCAAAACTATACTCTTTAAATAACATAACTATACTATAAAAACGTATGGCTCAAAACTGCCGATAAACGCCAAATAGGCGTGTTTTTCAGCGTTTTTTTTTTGCATTTTTCAGCTTTTATCAGAGTTAGAGCAGTTTTACAGCCGAAAAACTCTTCTTAAAACCCACTAGTTCTGAGTTTTTTTCCAGCCAGAATACACCCCTGCCAAAAAATGCTGATAACAGCCTATGTGTGCATGGACACATAGTATAATATACTGAAGCCAAAACCAGCAGCTGTAAAAGCATCCAGTGTGCACAAAGCCTTACACATGCACCACCAAAAAAAGACATTGAAGACTCCAACCATTTGAAAGAAGTGTGTCCTCCATCTCTTCTGACTCCATCATCTTCCCCCACACCTTATACTGTAATGGGCTTACCATGGTAACAGTTAAGGAGAGCCTCTGACAAAATCAGTCAGGCATCTTAACTTACCTCTCCTTGGCCCCTGAAGAGTGCCCCTTTAAATTTGGAAATGTTCTCCACATTCTGTCCTTAACATCATGGCTCAATGGTGCAGTGCATTCTGCCTATACTCTACCTTTAATGCTAATCCATGGTGCTGATGCTTTGTTTAATTTTTGTACTTCTCTGAAAATTAAGGGTGGTTGAAAATCTTACATGTTAATTCTTGCTGGTCCCTGTACCATATAGTGAGGTTGTGTGCTCCATGTTTAACATTACAGGTTAAAGCATGAGACTTGAGAACTCTGAAATTTTTACTAACTTGAGGAAAATTCATCTAATTGTAAGCATCCGGTTCACCGCCCTAGCACTAGAACTGGCACTTTGAACTTAAACGTGATTTGCCCTAACAATACCAAAACTGTGGCCTTTGGTGGTAAAGATTGGTGGTCCCCAATAAGCATGAATCAGATTCCTGTGATGGAAAGCTGAATATAGCCACCATGGGATCTTAAAGTGTTTACCTCCATACTATGATTCGGAAATCTTGTCAGCTGCACCTAAGGTTGTCCTGGACTTCAAAAGTGTCCCTCAAGCACACAGTTTGATATGATATGGATATTTTGCATCAATACATGATGGAGACTTGAATAATCATGTTAACAATACAGCTTTAACCACTTGCCAATCGTCAAACTGGAAGTGTACATCATATTTTTTACTTTAAATACTGCGGTTGTGGCTGCAGCTAGATCCCATAACCTCTGTATCATTTTTCCCCTTAGGGAAAGTGTAATGCCCGGAAGAGATCCGATGTGGCCAATGCTTGGGCAAGAAGTTGAGTGCCGTGTGTGCTCCAGTGGAGGACATATTTATAGACAAAACAAAAGGCTAATTAAAAAAGCCCGCGAAAACGATTGTCACGCTGTGCTTGAATACGGGCGGTCACGATTGTTCAGTGACGTCAGCTGCCGGCCCCCAGATCCGCCTCCCATACACCAATGGGTGGGCACACTCACGTTATGATCATTCTGGTGCGGAACGTTTGTTTCGTGAAAGACCTTTTGTCACGTGGCGACACGTTCAGTGCGGGGCTTGTTCTCGCGGGCTTTTTTGATTAGCCTTTTGTTTTGCCTATAAATATGTCCTCCACTGGAGCACACACATGGCCTGAAGTAGGGGCATGTACCCCGACAACGCGTCACCATTCTCTGTCCTCTCGCTACCCAGAAGGGACCTCCAGATACACCGAAAGTCTAGCTGCACTGCTCCGCCTGGACCGCAGGGAGTGCCGGAAACCACCAGTCGGAGCCAGCCAGCCAGCCAGTGACGATCTCCCCTCCCCTGGGAACAGCCGAGTCCCTTTGGACAATATCATGCTTCCAGTACCTGGACATAGCTCGCAGTGGCTCACACTACCATGCGATTTTTATCTCCATGTTTGTGAGTACCTTTTACCTCTTTATTAATAAATCTTTTAATACGGTTTACACTTAGAAGGGCGCACGCCTGTTCTCTCATTTCCCACCCTACAGCTGAAGTTACCTCAACGTATCACCACCAGTCACCCATATATAGCCCGCAGTGGCTGACACTGCCATGCATTTTTCATCTCCACGTCTGTGAGTACCTCTAACCAATATCTTTACCATATGCACCATATACGGTTTACACTTAGAGGTGCCTTTTTCCTCTGCAAAAGTGGAGTTGTGCAATCAGGCCTTTTGCCAGAGGGGCATAATGATTACATGTGCCTCCAGGAGCAGGGAAGCTGCAATTGATTTGGAGTATAAATATCTTCTGGGTTCAGAGAGCTGAGATGTTGAAAGGGGGCCCAGCACACTTGGACTCACCTAAGAAAATCAGGCAACTGCTTCATGCTCTGGAAACACTGGAGGACCCTGATGCATGATCTATAAACATTTGGGAAAAGCTTATACTTCCTAAGAATGTGGGGTTGCTAAACTTTGCTGTCCTTATGAAGCCATTGTGTGTTAATATTCTTACTATGAGGAACACCTATTCTTTTCCATGGACTGGAGAATCCCTTGATGCCCTAGGACAGGCTGCATCCATGTACTAGAAGAGTATAACTGGGCAGAGATACAGAGAGAGGATCCAGTGATTGATCCCCTAATAGAGGAAATACAATTACAGCAATGGCACAGGCCCAGGGCAAGATTTAAGCTATTACCAGTACCAAGAAAATACTGAGATAATGGTTCCATCTCGTTGTGAGGGATGGTATATTATACCCACGTGGCTTGTGACCTGGCAGCGCATACTTTCCAGGGATTGGGCCCTCTCCTTGGAAGAGAGAATTCACATGGAAGCAATACCCTGCAATATCCACAAAATGTTCACCTGGTTTAGGAGACAAGTCATGTGTATGGGTTTGTTCCAGCTGGCTGACACAGCCTGGTCTATTCATTGTTGAAGGCAGCCTAGACTTGGATTGCATCTCTGACTTGGCACACCGGAAGTACTGTCCATTGACTTTCGTACATCTGACATGTAAGAAGGCAGACACCATCACATTCTAGTGATGGTGGTTCACTTTACCAAGTTTGTGGTGGCAGTATTAACTAGAAACCAGAGCACCAATACCTCTACCTTAAGGGTGCGAAAATTCCTTCCTAATGGCTGTCTACAGAAGATATATTCAGACTGAGGTTCTCTGTTTTGAAAGCAATTTCTCTGTAGAATGGTGCCATTCACTAGGAATGAAGAAGTCATGCACTCCCAGAGACCTAACTCCAGGAGGCGACCTGTACACTTTGTGCAGAATGAATTTGTGGTATGCGAAAAGAAAAAGGCAGAAGGTTTATTATCTTCATGCATTCTATACATGAAGATATAAAAATCTTCTGTGTGCAGCAGCCCCCCTCAGCCCCCCTAATACTTACCTGAGCTGCTTCTTGATCCAGGATGTTGCACAAGGGACTCAGCTGTCCGGTTCACTCCCTCCTCATTGGATGAGACAGTAGCAAAGTGCCATTGGCTCGCGTTGCTGTCAATCAAAGTCAGTGAGCCAATGAGGGGAGAGAGGGGACAGGGCCACAGCTCCGTGTCTGAATGGACACACGAGCAGCAGCTTGGGTTGGGTGCCCCCATAGCAAGCTGCTTGTTGTTGGGGCACTCAACGGGATGGGGAGGGGGGCCAGGAGTGCAGAAGAAAGCCCCGAGAAGAAGAGGCTTTAGTATCACTTTAAGCAAAACAGTGTAAATGCACCCTAAAGGTTTCAAGGGTACACTTATACTTTAAAGTCCAGCTCTAGCCTAAACATTTTATTTAGTTTTAGATAGACATGTGCTGTTCGTTTTGTTCTGAGTTAAAATTCAGACAAATTTTCATTTTTCGGAAATTCAGATGTAAGTAGTGTAGCGGATAGCACTTTCGCCTGGCAGCAAAAGGGTCACTGATTCAAATCCCAACCACGACACTATTTGCCTGAAGTTTGCATGTTCTCTCTGTGTCTGCGTGGCTTTCCTCCGGGTATTCCGGTGTCCTCCCACACTCCAAAGACATGCTAGTAGGTAAATTAGATCCTGTCTAAATTGGCCCTAGTATATTATGAACGTGAGTTAGGGACCTTAGATTGTAAGCTCCTTGAGGGTAGGGACTGATGTGAATGTACAATGTATATGTAAAGCGCTGTGTAAATTGACAGCTATATAATTACCTGAAATAAATAAATAAATAAAAATGTATCTGAATTTCTGAATTACAATAGTATTGAATTTAATGGAATCCGATATAATGAAAAAAAAATTCGGACGAAATTTGAATTCAAATAATTTTTGAATTGTTTTCAAATACTTTTCGAATTCAAATAGTTTTCAAATTCGAATTTGAAAAGTCCTCAAATTTGAATAGTTTTCTCATTTCCAAAGAGAACAAAGAACAAAATAGAATACAAAACAATGGAATAGGACAGAAAAAAAACAATACACTAGAAAAGAATATAACAGAAAACAAAAGGATAGAATACAACAGAGCAAAACAGCTCTGTTCCACTCCACCACATTATATTCTTTAATTTTCTGTTATATTCCCCTCTATTGTAATCTCTCTTTTCCCATCATTTTCCTCCACTTTCCACTCTACCCCATTCTCCTTGGAAATAGGAAAACTATTTGAATTCGAAAACTATGGGAAATTGATTCGAAAACTTTTCAATTCCATTTGAAAACTTTATGAATTGATTCAAAAATAAACAAAATAAATTCCGAAAACTAATTAAATGAATGAAACAAACTAAACTAATTTATGTAAAAAATAGAGTTGAGCGAACCTCTGGAAGTTCGGGTTCTGCTGGTCCGTCCGAACTTCGGGACAAAGTCTGGGTCCGGGTCCGGACGGAACCCGAACGATCGCACGGACAACGAGCGAGTTGAGATAAAAAATGTATTTAATCAAATCAAACAAAGTAAGTAAATTAATCAAAAGCCTTAAATAAAACAAATAAAAACTTAGTTAAGTATTTCAAAAGTTTACCTTAACTTTTCAAAAGCTTAGTTAAAGGGTATCAAAAGCTTAAGTTTATCAAAAGGATAAAGGTTCCTCTTACCCCATCTCACCTTTCACCTCCTTTTACTACCCTTTTCTCTCTAATGTTATCTCCCCTTATATTGTCTTTTAATTTCTTATATTACACCACCTCACCTTGTCTCGACAAAACGAGACAAC
>BLSH010370703.1:594315-616391 GCA_018402905.1 Glandirana rugosa | reverse complement strand
CTCAGAGCAACAGCACAGACAGCAGTAGTAAAGTAATCTATCTCAGGATGCAGGATCAGGTCTTAAAATGTCTCAAATCTGTCCCTCAAGCTTTCAGCTTCCTTTCCCTACACTAACCCAAGGAGCATGTGACTGCAGCACTGTGACTCCAGCTTATAAAGAGGCTGGGTCACATGATGCACTGGCCAATTACAGCCATGCCATTAGTAGGCATGGCTGTGATGGCTTCTAAGGGCAAACCAGTGAAACGCTTGTTGATTGGCTGCCCTGCAGCTTCTCAACACGTGGAGTAAAATAGCAGAACCCCGGACCGAACCCGAACGATTTTTGAAATGTCCGGGTCCGGGTCCGTGCCACGGACACCCGAAAGTTCGGTACGGACCCGAACGTTACAATCCGGGTTCGCTCAACACTAGTAAAAAACTAATCATAACGAAAATAAACGAAAATGTTTTCACTCTGCACATGTCTATTTAGACAGTAGGGCCAGATTTTAAATACAGTCTCCCATGGTAGGAATTTGCCTTTACTTTCGGTCAGGCCAGGAAGTGGAAAATGCTTCCAATGAAGACACAGGCGATAACCAAAACATATTTTTAGTAGCATAAGAAAAGATTAGTTGGACTTTGCTTTCTTCTAGTCAGAGCTTCCAGCAAGGAGAACAGAGCGCAGCACAGTAGTGACATCATCAAATCTAACTGCAAATCTTCTGAAACTAGCAGTCAGAGGCAGCAATTTCTCATTTAATCCCATACTGCAGATATAAAGCTATGAGAATACAGGAAGTGCCTACACATTACCATTTTTCAAGAAGAATTCAAGACAAATGGAAATGTTCTCATAGTACTGCTTAGGCACAATTAACATTTCTATAACATAACAAATCTTCACATTTTGCATTCAGGTCCACTTTAAGAGCATAACAAGGATAGGTTTTAAAGGAAAAACGCCCAAATAGAGTGACACACAGAAATGAGAACTTGACAAAAATATTCACTTTTCCAAACTTTGTCCAAAGCTTTAAAAATGGTTGTAATTTAAAGTGGTTGTTAAGCCACTTGTATAAAATACTCCTATCCCCTCTGTATTAGAACAATAAGATCCCCTGTGTCTGTGTTATATCATATATATGCTTATCTGTACTGATAACACACCTTCTTGCTGTGATCAGTTGCTTCCTCTCTCCTCTCCTATTGCCTAGCTGAGAGTCCAGGGGAGGCGAGCACTGCAGCTGACGTCAGCTGAGGAGAGGCAGAGCTGAGGAGTCACATGACCGCAGGAAGACAGTGTGTTATCTATACAGATAAGCATATTTATGATATAACACGGACACAGGGGAGCTTCTTGTACTAATACAAAGGGGATTGGGGCTTTTCATGCAGCAGGAGCAGGGCTAATGGGAGCAGACACTCAGAGAAGGGAGGGGGGAGAGGAGGGAGGAGAGAACACAGGAGACACAGAGCAGAGCTGCAGATGACGGAGGCACGTACTGATTCTGGTGTCACAGCTCTGCAGCCATGATATTTTGGAGTCAGCATACAGGGCAAAGGCAGAACCAGGCAGGATCAGACAGGTATTACAGGTGATACAGGGGGCCAAATGACACAGCACATGTACTGTGCTGTATAACATGCTTTAAGGAAACAGGATCTGTTTTTTTGGGGGTTAACAAATGCTTTAATATTTTTCTGATGCTTTATAGTAAAATTAGCATTCTGATTAACCACTTCAGCCCCAGAAGAATTTACCCGCGATTTGGCACTGCGTTCCCTAGGCATGTTCTAACTGTGTGGGGGCTGGGCTGGAAGGGGCATAACAGATCTAACTGATCCTGGTGACAGGGATCAGTAGATCACTCTCATGCCCACTGACAGAATGGAGAACCACCGAGTTTACATTGGTGGTTCCCCGTTCTTCCTCTCTAAAAGGTGATCTAGAAGGGAGCATCGAATCCGCCTGACCCACAGCCACACTCACGCAGAGTGCGGCGGGCATGAGAGGGCAGCATGCATCCGCCCGCAACTGTGGCTGCGCAGATTGCCATTTATAGGCGGCGATCTGCACAGCAGAGCCAACTTGTCGCAGTAAATGTACACAAGGCGGTCGGCAAGTGGTTAACATACATAAATGTCTAGTACTGTGCAATACTAAAAACCATATTTTATAACTTGTGATCTATATTTTGTTGACACTGCATGTTTTCTGATAACGTCAAACTAGAAAGCTGACTATAAACTGATGAGAAAAACAGTGTTAGCTTTTTCAGACAAGAAGCTGATGTATAATGAAGCCATTGCAGGTGCCTACCATTTCTAATTTACCTTAGTATGTGGTATTAATAGCCATTGTTTTAAATCATTTTTCAGACAATAATAATTACTGAAATGTCAGTGAACTGTTAACGATATCCAGGAAATGCTGCCGCTATGAGTAAAGGTTTCTCTTATTTTTTAAAAAAAATAATCCTTTGATGGATTACATAAGATTAAATGGTTCTTGCACAGTTTTATGTAACATTGTTGTCACACGTTTACAGACAGACATTTTAGTGTTTTTCATTATATTTGAAATTCCTTTATTAACAAATTATGAAATTGAGGGTACTACCTACTTCATTGGGTGCATTGTATACTGAGCTGTCTAGTAAGAAATTTTCCATCTGGCTCAGTCAATTTTTCAATCGACCTTTGTCGAGCAGGGTGGTACTAAAAAAAGGCCACTCCTGCTTGAAATGTAGCCAATTCAGCAGGCATCAGCCAAAATTTGTACCAAGTATGGCTACCTTTACCTTATGCGCAACTATTCAGCTTAGTGGTAAAACAAAAAATGGAACATCTGTATTACCAGATTTGCACTCACCATTTGGTGGTTGAAAATTATGATTATTTATAGTGATTGTAAATGCTCTTTAAAAAAAAAAAATTACAAACAGGTTGGAATGGAATTGCGCAGATTGACCCCAAACGTCCCCTTTTCAGGTCCCCCCGCCGGCGATCCTGGCTCTTCCCCTTCACTGAGTTCCCCCATAGATAGCCACTTTCAATGGGGGCACTTGTGTGGGCTCTCTCCCGAACCTTGCTGTCTACACAGACGACGGGACTCGGCCCTGTCCCCTGCTCCCTCGTCACTGGCTTTGATTGACAGCAGTGGGAGCAAAAGGCTCAGCAAAGCCAGAGAGACCTGGAAATGAGTGGAAATAAGATCTGCAGACATGCACAGTGCTGGATTAAATGAGGGCTCAGGTAGGTGTAAGTGGGTTTGAGGGGGATAGTGATGCCTAAACATTTTTTACCTTATTGGAAGGAATACATTAAGGTAAAAAATGTTTAGGCTGTATAACCACTTTAAATGATTATTTTTCATATGCAGCATTTCATATTTCATCTCTAAAATACTTTACATTTTTATTTTAGGGAGCTACAAAAACTAAAGTTACACATTTTAAGGCTGAACCCCAGGCAAAAAGTTAAATAACACAGGTGAAATTTGGAAAATGTTTAGCCTTTGAAAGAATTTGCATTTTTATTCAGGCACTCTTGTGGTCAAGGCATGCCTATCAGACTGCATATGCAGGTCCTCAAGTGCACAATGAAGGAGCAGCAGCATACTGCTAAAGCTGTTCTTTTTAATTGTTCTCTCCTCTGATTGGAGTGTTCACTGTCAGCACATACAGTATATAGTACAGCAGAACCTGATTGGCTGAGAGTGTTGCCCTTCCCTATCCTAGTCGGAGTGCCTCTGTTTAGGGGGCTGCAGGAAACTGATATCAAGACAAATTCAGGTACATATACTTGTCATTTTTAAAAAATTCACTTAGCCTAGGTTCACACCTGCGGGAACCGACGCAATCAGTGCCGGTTCCCGCATTGCACCTCTCCCGCAGGCAGTTCACACTGCCTTCTGTGAACCGCTATGGGTGTCAATGCAATGTTAATAACACCCCCAGATCGGTTCAGAGATCGCAGTGCGAACTGTGGATTTGGACAGGAATCAGATCGCATGGGTGAGAACACCCATGCAATCCGATTCCAGTGTGGGGAAAAACAAGTTCCTGCACTTTTTCTGTGTGAATCCAATGTGAGTTCAGCCATACAACTGTTCAGCCATACAACTGTATGGCTGAACTCGCACTGCTCAGACATCACATGTGATCTGCACCTGCGGTGCGGGTGCGAATCACATGCAATGTCTAAAATCCCTATACTGTGACCCTAACCTTAAAGTGGTTGTAAACCTTGTCATGAAATCTGAACAAAGCATATATCTGTAGTGTTTACTTATCCGTCTCTAAAGCTCTAAGTGTTGTTCCCCTGTTAGCATGAGTCACTTCTGAGAAGTTTTTCCGACACATGAGATACATTTGTGATGGGGTAAGGAGCTCAGCACACAGCTTGTCTATTCAGAACACAGCTCTGTATCCTCCCTTCACCCCTCTTTGCTGTGTGGAGAGGGGGGTAACTTTCCTCTAGCTCTCACACAGTGTAACTGCAGCTCTCTGTTTCCTCCTCTGTGATACTAACAGATGGAGAAGGATTTTAACATGATTCTGCCCTTTTGAAAAGGTGTAGGGAAGAGAAGACTGCAGGGCAGCACAGTGGTGTAGTGGGTAGCACTTTCGCCTAGCAGTAAAAGGGTCGCTGGTTCGAATCCCGATCACGACGCTACCTGCCTGGAGTTTGCATGTTCTCCCTGTGCCTGCGTGGGTTTCCTCCGGGTACTCCGGTTTCCTCCCACACTCCAAAGACATGCTGGGAGGTTAATTAGATCCTGTCTAAATTGGCCCTAGTATATGTATGAATGTGAGTTAGGGACCTTAGATTGTAAGCTCCTTGAGGGTAGGGACTGATGTGAATGTACAATGTATATGTAAAGCGCTGCGTAAATTGACGGCGCTATATAAGTACCTGAAATAAATAAATAAATAAATAAATAGATAAACAAGTAAAACCTATGCAGGAGGATTTGCTTCATCTCTGGGTATCACCCAAGGCCAGTCACTTCACTCAGTATATGAGATGGTTTACAACCACTTTAATATTGTTTTAATTAACACATAGCTGCATTCAATTTTTTTATATCCACTTGGAGTTCAAATTTATTTGTCAAATGAAAGCACCAGGAATCTTAAAGATGAACAGAAATGGTAATTATATTCATATAAGATTATCTGCAAATTAGGTTTTATTAATTATTAAGTGTTAAAGCCCAACTTTAGGAATTACTCTTGCAATGGGCCTGGCCACTCTGCAAGAATTAAATGAATAAGGAATAAGCTATATGGGCACTTTCACACTGGGGCCGCCTGAGCATTAGCCCCAGTAGAAGGGGTTAAAAGGGGTTAAAAGCATCTGTGTTGTGGCGCTTCCGAAGTGCTTTTCAGACGCTTCGAAAGCGCTGCCCATTAATTTATTCTTTCCAATGGGCAGGGTGGTTTAGTATACACCGCTCCTAAACCACTCTAAAAATGCTGCTTGCAGGACCTTTTTTCCCGTCCCGCAAGCGCACCGCCCCAGTGTGAAAGCCAGAGTGCTTTCACACTGGGGCGGTGCGCTTGCGGGACGGGAAAAAAGGTCCTGCAAGCAGCATCTTTAGGGTGGTTTAGGATTGAGAGGCAGTTTTCAGGCACTTTACAGGTGCTAGTTATAGCGCTAAAACACCTGAAAATGCCTCAGTGTGAAAGGGGTCTTATACTTACCTTTTACCTCACTCTGGCAAGCTCCATTGATCTCTTTGTTTGCTGACACTGTGGGCAGTCCCCAACTGTCCTCACGTAAAATGCAGGACTTCATGTACACTGCTGCTGGTAAATGGACATTTAGGAGAAATTGGGTGTTTTTTCAGCTGCCCCTGAACCCTTCTCTATGTTATCTTAGTACATTTACACAGGGTCTTGTACAGTCATTTCTAGACAGTTGAGTTTAGGGGCATTTTTTGGAAAGCAAAAAAATGCATTCAGGACGGATGTTGAGAGGCATTTGAAGCGCCAAATGCTTGAAACAGCCTGCAAACGCGGTAACTGGTGTTTTTAATGGAGATACATTTTTGACTATTTGAAAAAAAAAAAAAACGCTTCTAAACGCAGACACAGCTAAATGCAGCTAAAGCAGCATGTCAACGTGGCAAAATGGATGTTTTTAAACATTGGTTACTATCTGTCAAGTTATATTGTTATACTTTATTCTTTATATAGATATTGCTACATCCTGGTATAATTAAATGCCAATGCTAAACTGTTCTTTCCAGCCAGAAACTGAAGTCAAATTAGGTAATTATAAATATAAACCATATATAGTACAAAATGAATTCTTATTAGCTGCTATGAGTTGCAGCACTGAAAAATTAGTAGTCAAATACCTCACAAATAAAAGTAAATGTAATTACTGAGCGTATAAACATATAAGCTCTGGTGCACAGTAATCACAAAACTCCATAGGGTAAAGGTAAACACTCATAAATAGGTTAACACAGATATTTTTTATTTTCTCTTCTGTGTATATATGTAGTAACATTCCGGGTAGATTTCATTTATTTGTGTTGCTTCTTTGTACACAGTAATGTCATACTGACCCAGAGGCAAGCAGAGAAATAATCTATAAAATGTATAATGGATTTTGAATCAGCAGATTAAAAAAAAATAATGTGACAAAAGAAGGACAGGTGACTGTACCCTCAGGAATACAGCCTTAAGCGTGCCATAGACATCAAAGAGTATGGATTTGGTCAAAAATCTATGGGCGCTTTTATATTCAGTTATTTTGCATTTGTGACAGAATCAATTTAAGTTGGGTAATATCAGTACACAGTGATCGGTCTTGGCTTTACCTTTATGACTTTATAGTCACCTTTAGCAATCCCATTTATTTTAGAAAACTGTAAGAGTTCTCAGTCGTGTCAGAGCATAACAATATAGTGGTTGAATGAGAACACTAAAAAGCAATAAATTATATTGCAAAGCTAAATCCTATCAAGAAATACTATATAAGTCATCTGGAAAGAAAAGATTAGCAATAAGGCAGTCTAATTACTAGGGAGAATAACCCTGTTGGATAAACTCAAGCCTGCTTTGACTATTAGTGTTGTGTCAGGCTTGGGCATCTGCAAGGTGCACTCACCAGAGGAGAGATTAGTATTTAGTTGGCTATACTTTCATATATTGATGCATATGCACACTTGATTGTAAACTTCAGCGCATTTGTCCATGAATTGTAAAAAGTTTAAAATTAGAAGAGCTGGGTGAGGCTATATAACTCGTGACATATTTGAGACACCCATGATAGTAGGTTATCAGCCTCTTCCAAGCTAGCTAATGTTCTATGTCAAACTTGCTATCTCTTACGTTTTGTAGCCTAACTATTGATCGGATTCTCATAAGGGGAAATTAGTCGGTATCAATTTGTCTGCTACATCTTTTATGTAAGAAATTTCACAGAAATGCAGCACTTGTCAAATTGAAACATATAAACATAAATTCATCATATTATAAATTAGAGTGAATAAAAAAGTCCAGATAAAATTCATGCAAACCCAAAGGAGGGTTCTCTTGAAGGTTGCAAAAAGCCCAGCAGCAAGCACATCACCAAGTGAGGAAAGGCGATTAATAACGATCTCTCCCACACACTGTGAGTGAATCTACCACCGAAAAAAAAGGGAAGCAGTTTACCAGAGCAAAACCGCCTCCAACCTAATGGAACGGCCTAAAGCGCATTTAAGGAACATATCATTTTTTCCCAATAAATGTGTAAACGGTAATCCTGGATGTGATGTGCAGCACAGAACCCAATCCGATAGTCCTCAAGAAAATATCAAAGGCACAACCACATAGCATAATCCAGTCATAAACTTTATTCACATACAATTAATAAAACTGTCTGCACTCACATTTTGATAATAACTTCATGCACGTAATACAAAAGCTGCAGCATATACATTCAGTGATCATAGAGCGTCCGTCGGAGCGTGGTAACTTCACGTCTGTGCATCCATCACAAATTTCTTTGGAATACAATTGGGTAAGGATGAACTACTGATGATGATGCTGTCTTCTCAGAGGGCACAGTGTGTTCCCAAAGGGGTGCCTAAGGATGGAGACAGTACCCACCACCACAATGTGCGACAGAACTTTGCAATAACTTTGTTGTTTATCGTTCATTTTTGCATAACTTTTCCTACCCTGTCATACTGACTCATTGGATGTATTTGTTTAATATGTACTGCATATCACTCAATGTTCGTTGTTTATGTTTCTTGATAATATTCAATAAAACATTTCAAACAAAAAAAAATTAGAAGAGCTGGGCATGTTTGCCCTAGATGACCCCATTGTGGTGATACTATATAGAGTAAGATCCATACTAGACTAAGGATCCAGGACATTCTGTGTGATTCCATTTATATTCATAATTACCTAATTTACATTAAAATATCTGGCCCTGTGTTATGCAAATCCTGGCCCCATATTTCTCCCTCTCAGTCAGAATATGTGTAACTGGAACCCTTTCACCCAGATTCCACACGTATAATGAGATCCATCAAGATACCTTTCCTCACCCCACTATATATCAACCATGGAACTTTTCACCACTACATTAAGGCAGAACCCTGCCATCTCAGGGGTCCAAACTAGACCAGTCAGTAATAAATAGTCCTTGTTTGCACATGATCTCTTGTTATATGTAACACAGACCCATATTTATATGCCTTTCATTGTTTGCAAATTTTTACATTTCAGCTCTTTGAGCAACTTCAAAGTAAATTATTCTCAATCTGAGCACCCAAATTTCTTCCTAACACCATCCTAGGAGGCTTTCCTGAAAGATAATTTCCCATTTAAAGTTTGCACCAAGCCTCTAAAATATCTAGAGATACAAATACCTTATGGCATCTCAGAACTGTTCTCTATGAATCACAGTGTATTCCATTTTTAACAAAACTATAACAGACCTGACCTAATATTACTGCAAACAATTTTATTGGTTGGGAAGAGTTAACATTCTTGAAATGGACATTAATCCAAGGTTTTTATACTTATTGTAAGCCATCCCTTTAAGGATCCCTATAACCTTTTATAGAAAAATGCAACAGGATTAGACTAAGCCATAAGATTCCCTCCCTCCTCAAGAAAAATAGGTGTAGTGAATGTAAAGTGAAATCTAGCCACAGTTAATTTCTCTATGCATAGTCACCAAATTCTCAAATTCAGAGATATGGTGGTTGAACAGGTCAGGAAACTACATAGGAGGGGCAACTGGTATAGCCATTTACTCAGACATGAAGTGTTTAGGATATATACTTTAGACGTCATCTATCCGAGAGGTCTGAATACAGCCTTCTTGATTTTGTGTTTTCCCAATGGCTGCTATCCCCAGTGCTCCCACATTTATTATGTGGACTGTGGTATGTTTTTGGGATGTTTTATCCTCTTGCGTGCAACCTTTTCTACTATTACTTGATTTGTTTTTGATGCCCATAACAAACATGTTTATACTTTTTGGTTTTATTTTCCTTTTGGTCCTTTTTTCTCATTTTGATCCCCACTGATTGCATGTCATATGTTCACTGTGTGAGAAGCACCCACATAGTTAATCGACAGGGGCAGTTGTTACTGATTTTCGCAGACCACATTATTATTTCATGCAGTTTTTCTGCATGCACATGCACTGTATTCTGTGCATGCGCCAACTTGGCGCATGTTGGCAGGATTCCTTGTACTGTTCCCACTGATGGCATTACACTAGTCACATTGGGGTTGCTAGGCAGCAATAATGCCAGTACCGAGTTCTTGTTTTACCTTGCCACCTGTGTGGCAATTCTTGGTTTGGATGGAAGCCACTTATTTTTTTTTATATTTGATATTAATCTCTATATACTTAATTTTCTGAGCGTAGCATTGTAGCGTTTTTGGTGGGATAATGTCTCTATGACTGGAGGTGGGTATTTGGTTCAGCAGGTTAACTTATGTACAGTATATATGTTTCATTGCATTGCAAGTTGTTACTATGTTGCCTTGTGACCTGTGTGGTCCCAAGTGATGGCTTATTTGACTGATATGACAATGCACTAATAAATAGGTGTATATGTTTTCCACGGAATGCTGGTGACATATATTTTTTTTTTTTTTTTACTGCGATTTGCACAGCACAATTTTCTACAGTCACTACCAGTACACATCTATTACCAAGGTTGAACACCACTGAAAGGAGTGTGGTCCTCATTGTTTGATTCATGTCCCAGATACCATATTTTCTATTACCATTTAGCCTCCATCCTAATAAGAATAGTGGATTATATACATACTAGACTCTGGGGTAACAAAGAACAGGCCAGCGTCTCACTTGATATTAAAGGACTATTGTGAACTGACTCTAAACTGGCATCACTATCTCTCCCATTCTTTACATGTTATCGCCTCAATACCTGGGATAGATTAGTCACTAGTCTAGCAATTTCAAGTTACCTGGCCCCTGTGACCCCCAACCCCCCCCCCCCCGCCTCACACTGCATGCTCGGTGCGTGAAACTAAACAATTCATCATGACCTATTAAAAATTATATTGAGCTCTCCTCATGAGATGCCACATTGGTTTGCACACTAGCAAATTAAATAGTTTGTAAAGTCTCTTCCAAACAGATATAATCAAATATCCCCTTTACTCCTTCAAAAAACCTCCTCTTGAAACACTCCCCTCCAACCCACACCCCATCTCAGATATACCACATTCTAATCATTCTAATACACCTCTCTCACCTTTCCTTCCTAAGATTAAGAGAGGAATAATCTAGTAAACTATGCCTGATTATTGTCTCTAGAAAGACACAAAAGTGAGTACACCTCTAACATTTTTGTAAATATTTGATTCTATCTTTTCATGTGACAACACTGATGAAATGACACTTGGCTACAATGCAAAGTAGTGAGTGTACAGCTTGTATAACAGTGTAAATTTGCTGTCCCCTCAAAATAACTCAACACACAGACATTAATGTCTAAACCACTGGCAACAAAAGTGAGTACACCCTAAGTGAAAATGATCAAATTTGGCCCAATTAGCCATTTTCCCTCCCCGGTGTCATGTGACTTGTTAGTGTTACCAGGTCTCAAGTGTGAATGGGGAGCAGGTGTGTTAAATTTGGTGTTATCACTCTCACTCTCTCATACTGATCACTGGAAGTTCAACATGGCACCTCATGGCAAAGAACTCTCTGAGGATCTGAAAAAAATAATTGTTGATCTACATAAAGATGGCCTAGGCTAAAAGAAGATTGCCAAGACCCTGAACCAGAGCTGCAGCACGTTGGCCAAGACCATACAATGGTTTAACAGGACAGGTTCCACTCAGAACAGGCCTCGCCATGGTTGACCAAAGAAGTTGAGTGCACGTGCTCAGCGTCATATCCAGAGGTTGTCTTTGGGAAATAGACGTATGAGTGCTGTCAGCATTGTCCCAGAAGGAAGCCTCTTCTAAAAATGATGCACAAGAAAGCATGCAAACAGTTTCCTGAAGACAAGCAGACTAAGGACATGGATTACTGGAACCATGTCCTGTGGTCTGATGAGACCAAGATAAACTTATTTTGGTTCAGATGGTGTGATACGTGTGTAGCGGCAACCAGGTGAGGAGTACAAAGACAAGTGTGTCTTGCCTACACTCAAGCATGGTGGTGGGAGTGTCATGGTCTGGGGCTGAATGAGTGCTGCCGGCACTGGGGAGCTACAGTTCATTGAGGGAACCATGAATGCTAACATGTACTGTGACATACTGAAGCAGAGCATTATCCCCTCCCTTCAGGGACTGGGCCACAAGGCAGTATTCCAACATAACGACCCCAAACATACCTCCAAGACGACCACTGCCTTGCTAAAGAAGCTAAGGGTAAAGGTGATGGACTGGCCAGGCTTGTTTTCAGACCTAAACCATATTGAGCATCTGTGGGACATCCTCAAATGGAAGGTGGAGGGGTGCAAGGTCTCTAACATCCACCAGCTCCGTGATGCCATCATGGAGGAGTGGAAGAGGACTCCAGTGGCAACTTGTGAAGTTCTGGTGAACTCCATGCCCAAGAGGGTTAAGGCAGTGCTGGAAAATAATGGTGGCCACACAAAATATTAACACTTTGGGCCCAATTTGAACATTTTCACTTCGGGGTGTACTCACTTTTGTTGCCAGCGGTTTAGACATTAATGGCTGTCTGTTGAGTTATTTTGAGGGGACAGAAAAATTTACACTGTTGAACAAGCTGTACACTCACTACTTTACATTGTAGCAAAATGTCATTTCTTCAGTGTTGTCACATGGAAAGATATAATAAAATATGTACAAAAATGTGAGGGTGTACTCACTTTTGTGAGATACTGTAAGTTCTCTCGAAGAGATTGTCAGCAGCTAGTATTGCTCAGGAGAAAAACTCAAAAATGTTAACACATTGCTACAGATGTCCTGGCATCTAACACCTCTTTTATTCCTCTTTCCCTGACAACTGTTGTAGATTCCAGACTCAAAAAGGAAAATGACCCAAATATAGTGCACCCACCAAATCAAAAGATTTTGTTACACCATACTATCAAAGGGTGCTGCGAAAGACAAAACACCCTACTGTCAAACCACTCTACTCTCTATACCCCCTGGTATTGTATGAAGATATCTATAAAGAAAAATGTCCTAAAACATTTCCTTACAACTAGGGATGGGCTGAACACCCCCCCCCCCCCAGTTTGGTTTGCACCAGAACTTGCGAACAGGCAAAAATGTTGTGTGAACACGCGAACGCTGTTAAAATCAATGGTACTTGAACATGAAAAATCAAAAGTGCTAATTTTAAAGGCTTATATGCAAGTTATTGCCCTAACTTTCTCAGTCGCCGGACTCCGGATCAAGGGAGCTGGTCCCTACATCCAGAAGTGTTCTGCCAGATTTGCCGCAAGTGGGGCACACCAGAGGTGATACAATCACAAGGTACAGACCTTTGTGCGCAGAACAAGAGATCCGTTGGCGGTCGCCTCGGACGCACTGGTAACGCCCTGGGGTCAGTATCGGCTACTTTACATTTGTCCTCCTCTAAAGGTTCCACCTGCGTGTTGTACGCAGGATAGAAGCAGGAGGAATCCCGACAATTCTGGTAGCTCCGGACTGGCCTCGGCGTCCTTGGTACGCCGACTGAGTGCGGATGGTGGCAGATGTTCCGTAGCGTCTTCCACTTCGCGAAGACCTACTGTCTCATTGGCTCATCTTGCACCCTGCTTTACCCTCGCTGGCTTTGACGGCTTGGCTATTGAGTCCCAGGTATTGAGGGATAGGGGTGTCTCTGACTCCGCAATCCCTACTATGATTAAAGCACATAAGAGTACTTCATGTAAGATTTATCATAGGACCTGGAAGGCCTATATTGTCTGGTACGAGGCAGGGGGTTGGAACCCCGGCTCTTATAGTGTGTCCAGAGTACTGTAATTTTTGCAGCAGGGACTAGACAAGAACCTGGCGTTGAGTACACTTAAGGGGCAGATTTCGGCCCTGGCGGTAATTTTTCAAGGGCCCTTGGCGTCTCATTCATTGATCCGTACATTTGTACAGGGGGTACATCATGTGGCTCCTCGGATACGGTCGCCATTGGCACCGTGGGATTTGAATCTGGTGCTTTCTGTGTTACAGAAGCCACCATATGAACGGATTAGGGACATTCCCTTACAGTTGTTGTCGCAGAAGGTGGCCTTTCTGGTGGCTATCACATCTGCCAGGCGGGTGTCGGAGTTCTACAGCTTCCTTTCGGAAATCTGATTCTTTATTTTTGCTGATGGAAGGGTCGCGCAAAGGCATGGCGGCCTCGTCAGCTACCGTATCTCATTGGATACGGAAAACCGTGACTTAGTTGTACCTATTGCATGTTTATGATCAGGATATTAAATGCTCATTTAAGAATGTTATTATAACTCAGCAATATAAGGTATTTCTACACTTTTTACTTCTTAGTTTTAGTCTAAGTTTTGACTGTACATTTTAAAACAACATGATGCATCTTATTTCTGTTTTGCACATACTCATGGCTCTTTCCTTATGCACACCTTATTTTATGGGCAGAATTCTGTGAATATTAAATTCCCCAAGCTCAGAAGTAAAATGCTATTTTTAATGAAATATGTAGGAGGAAAATTCCTGTGACACTTTTAGGTTATGCAGTAAAAAATGATTTATACTAACCGAGCACTTTAACAAGACAGCTAATTATAAATAAGACACTTTTAAAATGAATGAAAAGAGTATCTTGAAAGTGTAAAGCTGGTGATCATGCCTTTGATCCATTTTAAAATATCAGGCAATGTGAAAGACAAGAAGGTAGGAAATTTATTCATGCCGCAAAGTAAAAACAACATAAATGTGTAGGTGTAAAGAAAGAAAAGAAATAGTAGTGTTCTGATAATTATGCTCTAGTTCTTAACACTCACAAAAAAAATCAATTTCAGAGATGGAAGCTTGGATGCTGCAGATGCCAGATTCATTAGGAACTTCATATACCCAATGGTTGATAAGTGATTTACATCTGGGCATTCTGAATGAATTTCTGTAGCAAATTACTTTATTAGTAGATCCTTTCCATTGGTTATCTATGCACATCACTACATAGCATTGGGACTTGGAAGACATTTTGCACTGTATATATGTGTTGACTGCATGTGAAATTCATAATATATCTTTCCTGTGCTAGTAATAACCAGTTCATTTTAATTCTGGGACAGCTGTTTGTTTTCAGGTTTGCTATCACAAAAACCCAAAAATGTCCCCACCCATCCACAAAGTTTTATTTTTTAATCTTCGCTACTGAGAGTCAAAGAAGCACAGAACCTCCATACTTGTGTTTACACAGTGCTGTGTAAAAGCTGTACTATTGGAATATGCAGAAAAGCTCCTATACTACAAACCTCACAAGCTGCCTCCTCAGGACATCTGGACGCGCTACTGTGCACCTACTTGAAGGCTCTGCAGCGCCTTTAATGGGAGGGGTCCCTCCTGCTTTTCCGGCTTCGCCATGTTGCAGGGGGTCCTTGTGGCCCATCATGGTGCTCCTCGTGTGGTGACAGGGGGGGGGGCTCCGGTGTCCCGGTCGTCCTCCTCCTCCTGGGGGAATCCTTCTCTACCTGTCATTTCTTCTCCAGCGGTGGTCTTGGTCATTGTGGCATGACTCCTACTTCCTGGCGTGTGAAAATGTATATGGGTATGATATGTGGCCCCTGAAGAAGGGTATTTCATCCCGAAACATGTCGGGCCTCCGCCCATGAAGATACCACATCCCTACATGAATCACATCTCTTCATGTATACATTTCGGATTGTAATAGTCCATGCCAATATGTTCTTTTAATTCATGCATGTAACCCCTTGTATGTATGTATTTTTGTTTATTTTGTAATAAATTGTGTAAATTTTATACAATTTTTCTTGGATGTACTGCCTTTAAAGTCCCGCTACATGTATCGGGGGAGTACCTTGTGTCTCTCACAAGCTGTAGTGGAACTCTTTGCTCACTGTATGGATCTAGGTGGACTTAGTGCTACATGCTTTGTGTGTTTGTAATTGTAAAGTCAAGCTTTTGTTTTAGTTCAGTATAGATTGGGAAAGGTCAGACCCTGTGCCTATTTTTGAGTGCCTGCTGGGGAGGTTTGTCATCTCTGTTTGTCCTGGAGACCATTGTCATAAAAACAGTAATTGAAGGGAAATCCAAAATGTTATAGCTTTTACCAGAACAGAAGATGAGGGTGAATCATCGAACTGGGGCAAATGTTTGGGTGACAGTTGTCTAAGATGGAAATTTCCTTTACTTCGTGAATATTTCCTCTCACTTCCTATCTCCTTTGGGACATGAAGCAAAAAGAACTCTTCCCAGTGGGACAGAGACAGCAAAACATACCGGGGTTTTACCGCTCCCTAATCTTTTCAAAAAAAGGTTTTGGCAATACATATACTTTAATCTGTATCACAAGTATGACATTGATCTTAGGGTACCAGCCACAAAAAAATCAGTGAAAGGCCTTCTAGATGACAGGGCAAATACAAAAAATGTAACCTTTGCAAAACGCATAAAAACTGTGGAATTTATGTACTTCAGTATTTTCAAGCGGAATATAAAACAACTCCATATTTACAATTTGATATGCCTTGAATAATATATATTAGCGTAAGCATTTAAAAAAAACATGTATTGTATTCTGCATGTTACAGAGTGATGTCAATATTTCAACTATATAATCTGTTCATGAATGTATAAAATGAATCCTACATGCTGTTT
Source organism: Glandirana rugosa (assembly GCA_018402905.1). Lineage (NCBI taxonomy): Eukaryota > Metazoa > Chordata > Amphibia > Anura > Ranidae > Glandirana > Glandirana rugosa. The sequence continues at coordinate 600,121 of BLSH010370703.1, read as the reverse complement.
TATCACATGATGAAGACATTTTCATGAAACCAAACAGAGCTACATAACATTTTCCAGATGCTGTTACTGTTTCATTCTTCAGGGTAAGCAGTTGCTTTGCCAGGTATGAGCATTAGAAGCCGCAATAACAGGCTCACACTTTATAGAAAAATCTGCCTGTTTTTGTGACAGCTTCTACTCCTTGTATAAAATAAGTCATGTAAAACATCCTACATATTTCTGGATTTTGATTGAGTGGTCTGTGTAGGAAGAAGAAAAAAAGTGGTTACTTTTTCTCAACGTGGAAAGGGGTGAGTTTATTGTGAAATATGTTGACAAAGAGTGCTTTTTTCTATCTATGAGATTAGAACTGTTGTTACGTCCCAAAAAGTTTGGTTTTAAATTGTGTTTACAAGTTTATGCTGTTTTTACTATAGATATGTAGTAGATACAAAGATTTTTTTTTTTTTTTTGTGTAAATTATGCTAAACCTCGAGGAGTACAATTTAAAGTCCCACTCACCCATTTTCTGCATTGAGGAAAAGTCGCCACTTTTTGGATTATTTTGGGATGGTACTTTCCTCGGGGGTATTTTGCTGAGGCTATATTTGCCTTTATTCTAAAATTCCACCACACAAATAACTGTTAGATGTACAAAAAAGCTTCACTCCCTGGGGAGGGGGGCGATATAATTCAAGCTAATGTGTAAATCTCCTTGACTAATCCCTTGTAACACCAAACACTTCTTAATTTTATCCATCAAGGAGATTCATTTAGTGTGCCCACTGATATCAATTCAGTATGACTTGCATCACAACAATGCACACTTAGCTATAGCTTTAGATCTGGTGTAAAAGTGCTTATAAAACCAAAATGTTTATTTTAATTTTGGGTAGAGCGGTTAGGACAGGTTTTTATTACTTGTCCCAACTGAGGAAATGGAAAGTTTAGGATCCTGGGGACCATTGTCTCTGTAACAGAAATGAATGGGAAATCCAAAATGTATGAGTGGTCACAGGAACAGAAGGTAAGGGGAATTTTTCCAAACCTGTTTTGGTGGCAACTGTTTAAGAAGGGGATACCCCTTTGCTTTGGAGAGATCATCTCTTACTTCCTGATATATCTGTGGGACAAGAAGTGAAGGGAAGTTTCTCAATTGGGACACAGGCACCCTGACAAGGGTTTTAAGCATTCCTTACTTTAATCAAAAATAATTAATAATTTGGCTTTACATATACTTTAAATGAATGTATCCTATAATTTATATTGTATGCATAATCGGATTAAATGGTGTTTATTGCTACTTACATGGATTTCAGCCTTCAAGTATGCCTGTTTATAGAAAAGTATGAAAGCTCCCATGCTGAAAATACTGGTCTGGTGTCTGATTGATATACTTTTGAGTCACAGTGCCATAACACGCATGCTGTTAATGTGCCTAAGAGTAGTGCCAGAACTACTTACCTCTATACTTGTTTCTTGTTTTACGTCCAATGACTCAGGAAGCATTGAAGCATTAGCACTGCCATGAAAACCTGGGAACTAGCATCCTCAAGAAACATTAGCAATGGCACCCTCATTCATTCTCTCATGACAGGTTTGCTTTAATACTTGGGGATCTTACAGTTACAGTATGTGGAGAAACCTGCTATGAGCCAGTAACACTGCATCAAAATGTCAACCCTTGGAGTTGGTGGGCTATTAAGACATCTTTAACACATAGTAGCATTTTGTTAAACACAGCATCTTGAGAACAAATGCTGTATTTATTGGATATGAATAATAATACGAGCACAGCAGCTATGTTGACAAGCAGAGCGTTATAGAAAAAAATTATAACATGGTGTGACAGAGAAGGAACTGCTTTATACCAAAAGAGTTTCTATTTAGTGCCAAATCAAATAAGTAAATTGTATTAGCTATATTAGAGCAAACAGAAAAAAACAGTGCACAGTTAACTGAAATATAGTCAGTCATAATTATACAGGCTATGTGTATACAAGGTCATGTGCCCTACACAGGTTTTACAGGCTCAAACGGATTCACTGGCTTCAGTAAAATAAAAAAAAAAAACCTTCATCACACACCAGTGTGCACATAGAACATGTTCTTTTTTTATCAGTTAATGAACACAGAGATTGACAAAACGTTCATGCACCTGCAAAACTATGCCACAGATGCTTTCCTGCAGTAATGACTTGGCAGAGGCACAAAATAATATATTGGCACGGATTTACAATGTTGGAAAAACAGAAATACACGTTCACTGAGTGCAGTTTGTTAATTCTACAGGTGACCAGCTTTTATCCAGCTTATTCATTTCTACATTGATACCAATTATCTGACAATTCATAATAGAATAATTTAAAACTAGCTTTATGAACCCGTTTGTAATTTCTTTAAATTATTTGATCAAAATTCTTTATGGTATAAACAATTTAAATAAATATCCAACCAAATTGTTTTCTTTCAATAGATTTTTATTGAAATATAAATGAAGAAATGTGATAAAACAAATAAAATATAAAGCATTAATATAAATGACATATAGTTTGCGTTTGATTCAGAAAATAGTAATATATGGTTTGGATTAAAATAAGGGAATATAGAGCACCTTACAAGAAAGACTTTATATCACATACATCATACTCAGAAACTAGTGCAGCTGAAGAAGATTTGCAAGATCCCGTGGGGTCCGGACAGGACGAGGTAGGGACAGAGAGGGACCACCCACCACCCCATTGGGAACTAACTGTGGCCGGGATCACCTCTCTTAGACCCCACAACACCATGCAAAATAACAACAAAAGCTAAAAGAGAACCCGGACCATTGGGTCATTTGACACAGGAATATGAAGCTTGTCCTGAGTGGAATATAGACTTAGTAATCATCGGAATCTTGTGTTCTATATGAAAATGGCTAGTAACAGAAAGGGCCATAAGAAGAAGAAAGTAAAAAAGAAAAAAGGAGCAGAGGGAAAGGGAGAAAAAGGAAAGTACTTTAACTTTGCCTCCAACCAAATTTTTTTTAACGATATCTCCTTCAGGAGATTTGCCTTCATTTCATGTTCTGGTGTCACAGGGCATTAAGTGATAGAAAATCTCCTTAAATCAGAAGTATACTCAAATAGCTCTATAAAGCTGCGCTTTTTAAATGTATAACATAAAAAAGTCCACAGGTGAGGTAATCCAGTATTCCAAGTGAGTATCATAACCATCCATCTACCACCTTGAAATGTGATCCAGTGCATCAACAACACCACCTAAGGTTGAAGGGCTCGCCTACCAAATTGTATGGATCTCTCATTACAAAAGGTCGCAAACACTTATAGCTCCATACCCAGCCAGGGCCTTTAAGCTTTATAGGGTCTTCCCCAAGTTGGAACATCAATCATTCCCACATGACAGTCATTTAATTGTCCCAAAATAGAAAAAGCTCCACATAGTATAAAACCCCCAAATTTATTTTACTAGAATAAAAAGATTGCATTTACAACATAGATGCAAAAATCGCGCCTTGCTTGTATGTGTAGGCCAGCACACACACATAAAATCTGACCTTCCGGGACACGAGTGCAACAGTGACGTCAGTGCCTTGCTCCGTCCTACACGATTCGTCATCCGTTTGATGTTGTCCAGGGGCACAACCAGCGCACTGAGTCACCGCTTAATATACCATACAAGTTAACCAAGCCTCAATCTAAACCTCAGATGGCAACTGTAAGGCTCTTTATAGAACTATATTATAACCAAGCCTCATCATCGGCTGTACAAGGAAAGCAACCAGAAGTGAAAAAGTATACTCACCTTTTTTACCAGTGATGCATCATCGGCAATCTCCTTCACCAGTGCCAACATCATCTAGCTAGCTTCTTTCAGGATCTTTGGTTATGTTGATTAGCTTGACTGGGATAACCTAACTCTCATGCGCATGTAAGTTCATTCATCCTGTCAGATGCCGAAATTACAGCTCACACTCTGCTTTGAGAGGTTTTTGAGAAAGAAGGTTAAGAATCCTTTTGTGCAGAGGAAACATAGTGGGATTGATTTACTCGGCTGCACTTTGTAAGGAAATTTCCCCAGAGCTTAGAGAATGAGCTGGAGCTCTGCTGACTTTCACCATCCAATCATGAGCATGCTCTTTTTATTTTCTTGCATATGAAAGGGTATTTTTTGCAAAGTGAAATGTCACCACGTTTACAAAACAATGGAGATGTTTCATTTGCAAAGTGCAACTTACCTTGCAAAGTGAACAGCCTATTTGCCTTTAGTAGATCAACCCCAGTATGTCTCTTGTGCTAGACAAAATATCCTTCCTTTTCACAGGTTTTTCCCACTTTAAAACAAAGGACTTTAAAACTGACAGAGGTTCTCATCCTCCCCACTTTATTTATACCTAAAAAAGGTTTTGGCTGTGGGTACACCTTTATGCTAGGACAGATAAACAACACTACTGCACATGCTCATTTGTTTGTGTACTCCATTCACTAAGATACAATATTATTCTATTGCAATCAGTTTTAAACTTTTCTGTGGCCTTTACAAAGCACAGGTGGCTCTGCAGCACCATGAAGTAAACAGGATGATGTGTAAAATTGAGAAGGGGGGGGCAGCAAGTGAGGTAAAGGAAACCAATACTGATTGTGCTTTGATTGATCTCAGTGGACATCATATGACATGCTCCCGGATCACTTGAGGCGATCCATATTGTTTTCTTGGGGCCACGCTGCAGTGTGATCTGTCACCAGCTGTGTCCGCCAGATACAGGCGATGACTGATCAGTGTACCGGCCCACTGCCAGTACCATGTGATCGCTGTGACCAATCACAGCAAATCACATGACAATTGTAAACAATGGATGACTTCCTTTCATGCCATCTGTCACGGATGCTGGAATCAGATCCCTGCCCTCCTCACTTATTCACGACAAAGAGCTGGCCAATCTCACATTGTGTAACAATGCCACTCTCAGCTGTACCCTCCACAAAGATTTTCCAACTCACGGGACCACAATCTAGGTGCCAGCAGCCTGAGAGTGATTGTCACTGGGCTACTTTAATAAACAATTAACCCTTTAGCTACCAGCACCCCCTTGGGACCGAGCAGGAGGAAACTCATAATTTTAGCAAATACCAATTATGATTTTAGAATAAACGTCTGTAACACACACTGTCACTACAGACAGGTATGTTCATAGGATTTATACTATACAGTAGCACTCTTCAAGAGACAGATTTTTTTTTTTTAGCTTGCATTAAAAGCTTAGGGACAAGGTCAGGGGCGTTGCTAGGTGGGCAAAAGAACAGGGGCTCTAGGCCGAAGAAATGCGGCTCGCGTAGGGCGCCGCGGCGAAAAATGGGTGTGGCCAAAATGAAATAGGGGCGTGGTTTAAATGGGCGTGGCTTTGGGGGTGTGGCTCACGCCTGAGATGAATAAGGGATGGGGGAAGGAAGAAAGAAAGAGATAGGGAGGGAAGGACCACATCCTAGACCCGGATGACAGGGAGGTAGGACTGAAGAAAGGAAGGAAGAGAAGAGAAAGGAAGGGAGGGATAGAGAAAGAAAGAAGGAAGGGGGTAGGGAATAAGTAGAGTCCGCACTCGGTGTGGGGGTTTCGGTGCGGGTAAATTTGGTGCGGGGATAAAGTAAAACCGGTGTGGGTAAAAAGCGGCGCCGCGGGATGCGCTCGGCGTAAAGAAGCCGGATCTCGGGGACAAGAAAACGGGTGGATCGTTGCGGGGACTGGAACAGGGATTCGAAAATTACGTTCGATTTTTTTTTTTTAGACAGAGAACTTCTCACGATGACATATCATATTTAGGATACTT